>CAXIWW010000383.1:140000-170000 GCA_964036315.1 Acanthosepion esculentum | reverse complement strand
ATAATGACTCGGAATATTTAAGCGGAGAGCCGAGATGCAACGCCTGTTTGGTTCATTATATTCAATCGACATAATCCCCCCAGCTACGGGTTAATTAGTAAAACGTGTATCACTAAGCCCTTATTATCTCTAAGAACAAATTCTTACAAGCTGTAACTATTCGTAACTACAGCTCTTAAATAACTTGCAAAGGTTTGATAAATCGTAGAAAAGAAATCAATGCTCAATCGATCTTTCTGTACGGCAGTGAATCTTGGACATTAACAACAAAATTGCAAAGAAAACACCAACTATTAGAAATAAGATCCTAGAGAAAAATCCTAGGCATCTCCTATGTAGGCCGCTTCATAAATGGCGAAGGGTGAGACAGCATCAAACAAGAAATAGTTGCATTGGTAAACTTCATAAACACTATTAAGGATGAAATGGCATTTTATAGTTTCGTTTGATTAAGTGCATAAGGTAAATACAAACAGAAAGATCTACCTAATAGTAAGGCACGGTGGAGTAAAGCGGCTCGGATTGAGGAATCGGAGAGCCAAGTTCGAATTGCAGTCGAATCCATTACATTCACTTACGTGTTAATACCCTTGGGAAAGGTATGAATCCATCTCTTCTTTCTTTCTTATGATTATGTGTGCTTATTAGGAGGCATGGAAGAGTAATGGATTGTGGCTCGGATTGAGGAATCGGAGAGCCGAGTTTGAATTCCAGTCGTATCCATTACATTCACTTAAGTGCTAATACCCTTGGGAAAAGTATGAATCCATCTATTCTTTCTTTCTTATGATTATGTGTGCTTATTAGGAGGCATGGAAGAGTAATGGATTGTGGCTCGGATTGAGGAATCGGAGAGCCGAGTTCGAATACCAGTCGAATCCATTACATTCACTTACGTGCTAATACCCTTGGGAAAGGTATGAATCCATCTCTTCTTTCTTTCTTATGATTATGTGTGCTTATTAGGAGGCATGGAAGAGTAATGGATTGTGGCTTGGATTGAGGAATCGGAGAGCCGAGTTCGAATTCCAGTCGTATCCATTACATTCACTTACGTGCTAATACCCTTGGCAAAGGTATGAATCCATCTATTCTTTCTTTCTTATGATTATGTGTGCTTATTACGAGGCATGGAAGAGTAATAGATTGTGGCTCGGATTGAGGTATCGGAGAGCCGACTTCGAATTGCAGTCGTATCCATTACATTCACTTACGTGCTAATACCCTTGGGAAAGGTATGAATCCATCTCTTCTTTCTTTCTTATGAATATGTGTGCTTATTAGGAGGTATGGAAGAGTAATGGATTGTGGCTCGGATTGAGGAATCGGAGAGCCGAGTTCGAATTCCAGTCGAATCCATTACATTCAATTACGTGCTAATACCCTTGGGAAAGGTATGAATCCATCTCTTCTTTCTTTCTTATGATTATGTGTGCTTATTAGGAGGCATGGAAGAATAATGGATTGTGGCTCGGATTGAGGAATCGGAGAGCCGAGTTTGAATTCCAGTCGTATCCATTACATTCACTTAAGTGCTAATACCCTTGGGAAAAGTATGAATCCATCTCTTCTTTCTTTCTTATGATTATGTGTGCTTATTAGGAGGCATGGAAGAGTAATGGATTGTGGCTCGGATTGAGGAATCGGAGAGCCGAGTTTGAATTCCAGTCGTATCCATTACATTCACTTAAGTGCTAATACCCTTGGGAAAGGTATGAATCCATCTCTTCTTTCTTTCTTATGATTATGTGTGCTTATTAGGAGGCATGGAAGAGTAATGGATTGTGGCTCGGATTGAGGAATCGGAGAGCCGAGTTTGAATTCCAGTCGTATCCATTACATTCACTTAAGTGCTAATACCCTTGGGAAAAGTATGAATCCATCTCTTCTTTCTTTCTTATGATTATGTGTGCTTATTAGGAGGCATGGAAGAGTAATGGATTGTGGCTCGGATTGAGGAATCGGAGAGCCGAGTTTGAATTCCAGTCGTATCCATTACATTCACTTAAGTGCTAATACCCTTGGGAAAAGTATGAATCCATCTCTTCTTTCTTTCTTATGATTATGTGTGCTTATTAGGAGGCATGGAAGAGTAATGGATTGTGGCTCGGATTGAGGAATCGGAGAGCCGAGTTTGAATTCCAGTCGTATCCATTACATTCACTTAAGTGCTAATACCCTTGGGAAAAGTATGAATCCATCACTTCTTTCTTTCTTATGATTATGTGTGCTTATTAGGAGGCATGGAAGAGTAATGGATTGTGGCTCGGATTGAGGAATCGGAGAGCCGAGTTTGAATTCCAGTCGTATCCATTACATTCACTTAAGTGCTAATACCCTTGGGAAAAGTATGAATCCATCTCTTCTTTCTTTCTTATGATTATGTGTGCTTATTAGGAGGCGTGGAAGAGTAATGGATTGTGGCTCGGATTGAGGAATCGCAGAGCCGAGTTCGAATTCCAGTCGAATCCATTACATTCACTTACGTGCTAATACCCTTGGGAAAGGTAGGAATCAATCTCTTCTTTCTTTCTTATGATTATGTGTGCTTATTAGGAGGCGTGGAAGAGTAATGGATTGTGGCTCGGATTGAGGAATCGGAGAGCCGAGTTCGAATTCCAGTCGTATCCATTACATTCACTTAAGTGCTAATACCCTTGGGAAAGGTATGAATCCATCTCTTCTTTCTTTCTTATGATTATGTGTGCTTATTAGGAGGCATGGAAGAGTAATGGATTGTGGCTCGGATTGAGGAATCGGAGAGCCGAGTTCGAATTCCAGTCGAATCCATTACATTCACTTACGTGCTAATACCCTTGGGAAAGGTATGAATCCATCTCTTCTTTCTTTCTTATGATTATGTGTGCTTATTAGGAGGCATGGAAGAGTAATGGATTGTGGCTCGGATTGAGGAATCGGAGAGACGAGTTCGAATTCCAGTCGAATCCATTACATTCACTTACGTGCTAATACCCTTGGGAAAGGTAGGAATCCATCTCTTCTTTCTTTCTTATGATTATGTGTGCTTATTAGGAGGCGTGGAAGAGTAATGGATTGTGGCTCGGATTGAGGAATCGGAGAGCCGAGTTTGAATTCCAGTCGTATCCATTACATTCACTTAAGTGCTAATACCCTTGGGAAAAGTATGAATCCATCTCTTCTTTCTTTCTTATGATTATGTGTGCTTATTAGGAGGCATGGAAGAGTAATGGATTGTGGCTCGGATTGAGGAATCGGAGAGCCGAGTTCGAATTCCAGTCGTATCCATTACATTCACTTAAGTGCTAATACCCTTGGGAAAAGTATGAATCCATCTCTTCTTTCTTTCTTATGATTATGTGTGCTTATTAGGAGGCATGGAAGAGTAATGGATTGTGGTTCGGATTGAGGAATCGGAGAGCCGAGTTTGAATTCCAGTCGTATCCATTACATTCACTTAAGTGCTAATACCCTTGGGAAAGGTATGAATCCATCTCTTCTTTCTTTCTTATGATTATGTGTGCTTATTAGGAGGCATGGAAGAGTAATGGATTGTGGATCAGATTGAGGAATCGGAGAGCCGAGTTCGAATTCCAGTCGAATCCATTACATTCACTTACGTGCTAATACCCTTGGGAAAGGTATGAATCCATCTCTTCTTTCTTTCTTATGATTATGTGTGCTTATTAGGAGGCATGGAAGAGTAATGGATTGTGGCTCGGATTGAGGAATCGGAGAGACGAGTTCGAATTCCAGTCGAATCCATTACATTCACTTAAGTGCTAATACCCTTGGGAAAAGTATGAATCCATCTCTTCTTTCTTTCTTATGATTATGTGTGCTTATTAGGAGGCATGGAAGAGTAATGGATTGTGGCTCGGATTGAGGAATCTGAGAGCCGAGTTTGAATTCCAGTCGTATCCATTACATTCACTTAAGTGCTAATACCCTTGGGAAAGGTATGAATCCATCTCTTCTTTCTTTCTTATGATTATGTGTGCTTATTAGGAGGCATGGAAGAGTAATGGATTGTGGCTCGGATTGAGGAATCGGAGAGCCGAGTTTGAATTCCAGTCGTATCCATTACATTCACTTAAGTGCTAATACCCTTGGGAAAAGTATGAATCCATCTCTTCTTTCTTTCTTATGATTATGTGTGCTTATTAGGAGGCATGGAAGAGTAATGGATTGTGGCTCGGATTGAGGAATCGGAGAGCCGAGTTTGAATTCCAGTCGTATCCATTACATTCACTTAAGTGCTAATACCCTTGGGAAAAGTATGAATCCATCTCTTCTTTCTTTCTTATGATTATGTGTGCTTATTAGGAGGCATGGAAGAGTAATGGATTGTGGCTCGGATTGAGGAATCGGAGAGCCGAGTTTGAATTCCAGTCGTATCCATTACATTCACTTAAGTGCTAATACCCTTGGGAAAAGTATGAATCCATCTCTTCTTTCTTTCTTATGATTATGTGTGCTTATTAGGAGGCATGGAAGAGTAATGGATTGTGGCTCGGATTGAGGAATCGGAGAGCCGAGTTTGAATTCCAGTCGTATCCATTACATTCACTTAAGTGCTAATACCCTTGGGAAAAGTATGAATCCATCTCTTCTTTCTTTCTTATGATTATGTGTGCTTATTAGGAGGCGTGGAAGAGTAATGGATTGTGGCTCGGATTGAGGAATCGGAGAGCCGAGTTCGAATTCCCGTCGTATCCATTACATTCACTTAAGTGCTAATACACTTGGGAAAGGTATGAATCCATCTCTTCTTTCTTTCTTATGGTTATGTGTGCTTATTAGGAGGCATGGAAGAGTAATGGATTGTGGCTCGGATTGAGGAATCGCAGAGCCGAGTTCGAATTCCAGTCGAATCCATTACATTCACTTACGTGCTAATAACCTTGGGAAAGGTATGAATCCATCTCTTCTTTCTTTCTTATGATTATGTGTGCTTATTAGGAGGCATGGAAGAGTAATGGATTGTGGCTCGGATTGAGGAATCGGAGAGCCGAGTTTGAATTCCAGTCGTATCCATTACATTCACTTAAGTGCTAATACCCTTGGGAAAAGTATGAATCCATCTCTTCTTTCTTTCTTATGATTATGTGTGCTTATTAGGAGGCATGGAAGAGTAATGGATTGTGGCTCGGATTGAGGAATCGGAGAGCCGAGTTTGAATTCCAGTCGTATCCATTACATTCACTTAAGTGCTAATACCCTTGGGAAAAGTATGAATCCATCTCTTCTTTCTTTCTTATGATTATGTGTGCTTATTAGGAGGCATGGAAGAGTAATGGATTGTGGCTCGGATTGAGGAATCGGAGAGCCGAGTTTGAATTCCAGTCGTATCCATTACATTCACTTAAGTGCTAACACCCTTGGGAAAAGTATGAATCCATCTCTTCTTTCTTCCTTATGATTATGTGTGCTTATTAGGAGGCATGGAAGTGTAATGGATTGTGGCTCGGATTGAGGAATCGGAGAGACGAGTTCGAAATCCAGTCGAATCCATTACATTCACTTAAGTGCTAATACCCTTGGGAAAGGTATGAATCCATCTCTTCTTTCTTTCTTATGATTATGTGTGCTTATTAGGAGGCATGGAAGAGTAATGGATTGTGGCTCGGATTGAGGAATCGGAGAGCCGAGTTCGAATTCCAGTCGAATCCATTACATTCACTTACGTGCTAATACCCTTGGGAAAGGTATGAATCCATCTCTTCTTTCTTTCTTATGATTATGTGTGCTTATTAGGAGGCATGGAAGAGTAATGGATTGTGGCTCGGATTGAGGAATCGGAGAGCCGAGTTTGAATTCCAGTCGTATCCATTACATTCACTTAAGTGCTTATACCCTTGGGAAAAGTATGAATCCATCTCTTCTTTCTTTCTTATGATTATGTGTGCTTATTAGGAGGCATGGAAGAGTAATGGATTGTGGCTCGGATTGAGGAATCGGAGAGCCGAGTTTGAATTCCAGTCGTATCCATTACATTCACTTAAGTGCTAATACCCTTGGGAAAAGTATGAATCCATCTCTACTTTCTTTCTTATGATTATGTGTGCTTATTAGGAGGCATGGAAGAGTAATGGATTGTGGCTCGGATTGAGGAATCGGAGAGCCGAGTTTGAATTCCAGTCGTATCCATTACATTCACTTAAGTGCTAATACCCTTGGGAAAGGTATGAATCCATCTCTTCTTTCTTTCTTATGATTATGTGTGCTTGTTAGGAGGCATGGAAGAGTAATGGATTGTGGCTCGGATTGAGGAATCGGAGAGCCGAGTTTGAATTCCAGTCGTATCCATTACATTCACTTAAGTGCTAATACCCTTGGGAAAAGTATGAATCCATCTCTTCTTTCTTTCTTATGATTATGTGTGCTTATTAGGAGGCATGGAAGAGTAATGGATTGTGGCTCGGATTGAGGAATCGGAGAGCCGAGTTTGAATTCCAGTCGTATCCATTACATTCACTTAAGTGCTAATACCCTTGGGAAAAGTATGAATCCATCTCTTCTTTCTTTCTTATGATTATGTGTGCTTATTAGGAGGCGTAGAAGAGTAATGGATTGTGGTTCGGATTGAGGAATCGGAGAGCCGAGTTCGAATTCCAGTCGAAGCCATTACATTCACTTACGTGCTAATACCCTTGGGAAAGGTATGAATCCATCTCTTCTTTCTTTCTTATGATTATGTGTGCTTATTAGGAGGCGTGGAAGAGTAATGGATTGTGGCTCGGATTGAGGAATCGGAGAGCCGAGTTCGAATTCCAGTCGTATCCATTACATTCACTTAAGTGCTAATACCCTTGGGAAAGGTATGAATCCATCTCTTCTTTCTTTCTTATGATTATGTGTGCTTATTAGGAGGCATGGAAGAGTAATGGATTGTGGCTCGGATTGAGGAATCGCAGAGCCGAGTTCGAATTCCAGTCGAATCCATTACATTCACTTACGTGCTAATACCCTTGGGAAAGGTATGAATCCATCTCTTCTTTCTTTCTTATGATTATGTGTGCTTATTAGGAGGCATGGAAGAGTAATGGATTGTGGCTCGGATTGAGGAATCGGAGAGACGAGTTCGAATTCCAGTCGAATCCATTACATTCACTTACGTGCTAATACCCTTGGGAAAGGTAGGAATCCATCTCTTCTTTCTTTCTTATGATTATGTGTGCTTATTAGGAGGCATGGAAGAGTAATGGATTGTGGCTCGGATTGAGGAATCTGAGAGCCGAGTTTGAATTCCAGTCGTATCCATTACATTCAATTAAGTGCTAATACCCTTGGGAAATGTATGAATCCATCTCTTCTTTCTTTCTTATGATTATGTGTGCTTATTAGGAGGCATGGAAGAGTAATGGATTGTGGCTCGGATTGAGGAATCGGAGAGCCGAGTTTGAATTCCAGTCGTATCAATTACATTCACTTAAGTGCTAATACCCTTGGGAAAAGTATGAATCCATCTCTTCTTTCTTTCTTATGATTATGTGTGCTTATTAGGAGGCATGGAAGAGTAATGGATTGTGGCTCGGATTGAGGAATCGGAGAGCCGAGTTTGAATTCCAGTCGTATCCATTACATTCACTTAAGTGCTAATACCCTTGGGAAAAGTATGAATCCATCTCTTCTTTCTTTCTTATGATTATGTGTGCTTATTAGGAGGCGTGGAAGAGTAATGGATTGTGGCTCGGATTGAGGAATCGGAGAGCCGAGTTCGAATTCCCGTCGTATCCATTACATTCACTTAAGTGCTAATACACTTGGGAAAGGTATGAATCCATCTCTTCTTTCTTTCTTATGGTTATGTGTGCTTATTAGGAGGCATGGAAGAGTAATGGATTGTGGCTCGGATTGAGGAATCGGAGAGCCGAGTTCGAATTCCAGTCGAATCCATTACATTCACTTACGTGCTAATAACCTTGGGAAAGGTATGAATCCATCTCTTCTTTCTTTCTTATGATTATGTGTGCTTATTAGGAGGCATGGAAGAGTAATGGATTGTGGCTCGGATTGAGGAATCGGAGAGCCGAGTTCGAATTCCAGTCGAATCCATTACATTCACTTACGTGCTAATACCCTTGGGAAAGGTATGAATCCATCTCTTCTTTCTTCCTTATGATTATGTGTGCTTATTAGGAGGCATGGAAGAGTAATGGATTGTGGCTCGGATTGAGGAATCGGAGAGACGAGTTCGAAATCAAGTCGAATCCATTACATTCACTTACGTGCTAATACCCTTGGGAAAGGTAGGAATCCATCTCTTCTTTCTTTCTTATGATTATGTGTGCTTATTAGGAGGCATGGAAGAGTAATGGATTGTGGCTCGGATTGAGGAATCGGAGAGCCGAGTTCGAATTCCAGTCGTATCCATTACATTCACTTAAGTGCTAATACCCTTGGGAAAAGTATGAATCCATCTCTTCTTTCTTTCTTATGATTATGTGTGCTTATTAGGAGGCATGGAAGAGTAATGGATCGTGGCTCGGATTGAGGAATCGGAGAGCCGAGTTCGAATTCCAGTCGAAACCATTACATTCACTTACGTGCTAACACCCTTGGGAAAGGTATGAATCCATCTCTTCTTTCTTTCTTATGATTATGTGTGCTTATTAGGAGGCATGGAAGAGTAATGGATTGTGGCTCGGATTGAGGAATCGGAGAGCCGAGTTTGAATTCCAGTCGTATCCATTACATTCACTTAAGTGCTAATACCCTTGGGAAAAGTATGAATCCATCTCTTCTTTCTTTCTTATGATTATGTGTGCTTATTAGGAGGCATGGAAGAGTAATGGATTGTGGCTCGGATTGAGGAATCGGAGAGCCGAGTTTGAATTCCAGTCGTATCCATTACATTCACTTAAGTGCTAATACCCTTGGGAAAAGTATGAATCCATCTCTACTTTCTTTCTTATGATTATGTGTGCTTATTAGGAGGCATGGAAGAGTAATGGATTGTGGCTCGGATTGAGGAATCGGAGAGCCGAGTTTGAATTCCAGTCGTATCCATTACATTCACTTAAGTGCTAATACCCTTGGGAAAGGTATAAATCCATCTCTTCTTTCTTTCTTATGATTATGTGTGCTTATTAGGAGGCATGGAAGAGTAATGGATTGTGGCTCGGATTGAGGAATCGGAGAGCCGAGTTTGAATTCCAGTCGTATCCATTACATTCACTTAAGTGCTAATACCCTTGGGAAAAGTATGAATCCATCTCTTCTTTCTTTCTTATGATTATGTGTGCTTATTAGGAGGCGTAGAAGAGTAATGGATTGTGGCTCGGATTGAGGAGTCGGAGAGCCGAGTTCGAATTCCAGTCGAAGCCATTACATTCACTTACGTGCTAATACCCTTGGGAAAGGTATGAATCCATCTCTTCTTTCTTTCTTATGATTATGTGTGCTTATTAGGAGGCATGGAAGAGTAATGGATTGTGGCTCGGATTGAGGAATCGGAGAGCCGAGTTCGAATTCCAGTCGAAACCATTACATTCACTTACGTGCTAACACCCTTGGGAAAGGTATGAATCTATCTCTTCTTTCTTTCTTATGATTATGTGTGCTTATTAGGAGGCGTGGAAGAGTAATGGATTGTGGCTCGGATTGAGGAATCGGAGAGCCGAGTTCGAATTCCAGTCGAATCCATTACATTCACTTACGTGCTAATACCCTTGGGAAAGGTATGAATCGATCTCTTCTTTCTTTCTTATGATTATGTGTGCTTATTAGGAGGCGTGGAAGAGTAATGGATTGTGGCTCGGATTGAGGAATCGGAGAGCCGAGTTCGAATTCCAGTCGAATCCATTACATTCACTTACGTGCTAATACCCTTGGGAAAGGTATGAATCCATCTCTTCTTTCTTTCTTATGATTATGTGTGCTTATTAGGAGGCATGGAAGATGAATGGATTGTGGCTCGGATTGAGGTATCGGAGAGCCGAGTTCGAATTGCAGTCGAATCCATTACATTCACTTACGTGCTAATACCCTTGGGAGAGGTATGAATCTATCTCTTCTTTCTTTCTTATGATTATGTGTGCTTATTAGGAGGCGTGGAAGAGTAATGGATTGTGGCTCGGATTGAGGAATCGGAGAGCCGAGTTCGAATTCCAGTCGAATCCATTACATTCACTTACGTGCTAATACCCTTGGGAAAGGTATGAATCTATCTCTTCTTTCTTTCTTATGATTATGTGTGCTTATTAGGAGGCGTGGAAGAGTAATGGATTGTGGCTCCGATTGAGGAATCGGAGAGCCGAGTTCGAATTCCAGTCGAATCCATTACATTCACTTACGTGCTAATAACCTTGGGAAAGGTATGAATCCATCTCTTCTTTCTTTCTTATGATTATGTGTGCTTATTAGGAGGCATGGAAGAGTAATGGATTGTGGCTCGGATTGAGGAATCGGAGAGCCGAGTTCGAATTCCAGTCGAATCCATTACATTCACTTACGTGCTAATAACCTTGGGAAAGGTATGAATCCATCTCTTCTTTCTTTCTTATGATTATGTGTGCTTATTAGGAGGCATGGAAGAGTAATGGATTGTGGCTCGGATTGAGGAATCGGAGAGCCGAGTTCGAATTCCAGTCGAATCCATTACATTCACTTACGTGCTAATACCCTTGGGAAAGGTATGAATCCATCTCTTCTTTCTTCCTTATGATTATGTGTGCTTATTAGGAGGCATGGAAGAGTAATGGATTGTGGCTCGGATTGAGGAATCGGAGAGACGAGTTCGAAATCAAGTCGAATCCATTACATTCACTTACGTGCTAATACCCTTGGGAAAGGTAGGAATCCATCTCTTCTTTCTTTCTTATGATTATGTGTGCTTATTAGGAGGCATGGAAGAGTAATGGATTGTGGCTCGGATTGAGGAATCGGAGAGCCGAGTTCGAATTCCAGTCGTATCCATTACATTCACTTAAGTGCTAATACCCTTGGGAAAAGTATGAATCCATCTCTTCTTTCTTTCTTATGATTATGTGTGCTTATTAGGAGGCATGGAAGAGTAATGGATCGTGGCTCGGATTGAGGAATCGGAGAGCCGAGTTCGAATTCCAGTCGAAACCATTACATTCACTTACGTGCTAACACCCTTGGGAAAGGTATGAATCCATCTCTTCTTTCTTTCTTATGATTATGTGTGCTTATTAGGAGGCATGGAAGAGTAATGGATTGTGGCTCGGATTGAGGAATCGGAGAGCCGAGTTTGAATTCCAGTCGTATCCATTACATTCACTTAAGTGCTAATACCCTTGGGAAAAGTATGAATCCATCTCTTCTTTCTTTCTTATGATTATGTGTGCTTATTAGGAGGCATGGAAGAGTAATGGATTGTGGCTCGGATTGAGGAATCGGAGAGCCGAGTTTGAATTCCAGTCGTATCCATTACATTCACTTAAGTGCTAATACCCTTGGGAAAAGTATGAATCCATCTCTACTTTCTTTCTTATGATTATGTGTGCTTATTAGGAGGCATGGAAGAGTAATGGATTGTGGCTCGGATTGAGGAATCGGAGAGCCGAGTTTGAATTCCAGTCGTATCCATTACATTCACTTAAGTGCTAATACCCTTGGGAAAGGTATAAATCCATCTCTTCTTTCTTTCTTATGATTATGTGTGCTTATTAGGAGGCATGGAAGAGTAATGGATTGTGGCTCGGATTGAGGAATCGGAGAGCCGAGTTTGAATTCCAGTCGTATCCATTACATTCACTTAAGTGCTAATACCCTTGGGAAAAGTATGAATCCATCTCTTCTTTCTTTCTTATGATTATGTGTGCTTATTAGGAGGCGTAGAAGAGTAATGGATTGTGGCTCGGATTGAGGAGTCGGAGAGCCGAGTTCGAATTCCAGTCGAAGCCATTACATTCACTTACGTGCTAATACCCTTGGGAAAGGTATGAATCCATCTCTTCTTTCTTTCTTATGATTATGTGTGCTTATTAGGAGGCATGGAAGAGTAATGGATTGTGGCTCGGATTGAGGAATCGGAGAGCCGAGTTCGAATTCCAGTCGAAACCATTACATTCACTTACGTGCTAACACCCTTGGGAAAGGTATGAATCTATCTCTTCTTTCTTTCTTATGATTATGTGTGCTTATTAGGAGGCGTGGAAGAGTAATGGATTGTGGCTCGGATTGAGGAATCGGAGAGCCGAGTTCGAATTCCAGTCGAATCCATTACATTCACTTACGTGCTAATACCCTTGGGAAAGGTATGAATCGATCTCTTCTTTCTTTCTTATGATTATGTGTGCTTATTAGGAGGCGTGGAAGAGTAATGGATTGTGGCTCGGATTGAGGAATCGGAGAGCCGAGTTCGAATTCCAGTCGAATCCATTACATTCACTTACGTGCTAATACCCTTGGGAAAGGTATGAATCCATCTCTTCTTTCTTTCTTATGATTATGTGTGCTTATTAGGAGGCATGGAAGATGAATGGATTGTGGCTCGGATTGAGGTATCGGAGAGCCGAGTTCGAATTGCAGTCGAATCCATTACATTCACTTACGTGCTAATACCCTTGGGAGAGGTATGAATCTATCTCTTCTTTCTTTCTTATGATTATGTGTGCTTATTAGGAGGCGTGGAAGAGTAATGGATTGTGGCTCGGATTGAGGAATCGGAGAGCCGAGTTCGAATTCCAGTCGAATCCATTACATTCACTTACGTGCTAATACCCTTGGGAAAGGTATGAATCTATCTCTTCTTTCTTTCTTATGATTATGTGTGCTTATTAGGAGGCGTGGAAGAGTAATGGATTGTGGCTCCGATTGAGGATTCGGAGAGCCGAGTTCGAATTCCAGTCGAATCCATTACATTCACTTACGTGCTAATAACCTTGGGAAAGGTATGAATCCATCTCTTCTTTCTTTCTTATGATTATGTGTGCTTATTAGGAGGCATGGAAGAGTAATGGATTGTGGCTCGGATTGAGGAATCGGAGAGCCGAGTTCGAATTCCAGTCGAATCCATTACATTCACTTACGTGCTAATACCCTTGGGAAAGGTATGAATGCTCTTCTTCTCCCACTCAGCTATGGGTAAATAGCAGGACCGACCGAGTTGTATAGCCTCGGATGGCAAATGGTCTATCGCAGCAAGAAGTGGCAACCTACTGAAGGAAAATATCTGCCTCGTCAGTCATGTATCGAAAGATATATGACCTCATCGCCTAAGCGTGTATCACGCATGGCACATAACTGACTGACACTGTCTTTCCAGCCGAATCCATTATATTCCCTTACGTGCTAATACACTTTGGAAAGTTATTACACCTCTTCTTCTCCCCCTCAGCTACAGATAAATAGCTGAACAGACCGAGTTCTATAGCCTTGGATGGCAAATGGTCTATCGCAGGAAGGAAAGGCAACCTAGAGCGGGAATAAATCTAGCTCATCATTCATGTATCGAAAGATACATGATCGCCTAAGAGTGTATCACGCAAGGCACAGATCTGACTGAAGACTAGCGAAAAATATTTTTTTAGAACCAATTTCTCTCTTCTACAGGTTGTAAGTCAGACTAATTGTTGTCAAAGTACAAGTGCTAGTATAGGTATATGATAGATTTGGATTGGGTACGCATGTAGGTTTAGTTAATGGGTTAGTATTGTTATGGAATTAGTAATTTAAAACGAATGAAACATCTTCATTAAACTATAGAAGAGAAAGACCAGCTGACCGAGTAAGGGATCCAAAGGCAGTTAACTTGAATCAAAACTGGAGAAATTATAAAATTAAGCCACCAGTATAAAGGAGAGGGGCTGTAAAAAGCCAGATCTTTCATTGGCTGACGCTCATTGACGGATTTCATTAAGAACGGTTGGACTCTTGCTAATGACGTTTTTATGATTTTACAATGTCGAGATGAGTAGCACGACGCTTTCAAGTAGCCGGTCTGATACGTCCGGAGTCAGGTCGAGTTTGCAGTTTGAGCCGATATGATGCAAAACCCGAAATCGGCGATATAAGACCGGGCATCACTGAAGACTACCCTTGATGCATCTAAAAATGTATTATGCAATGACGGGCCAACAATCTTTCACTGCCATCTAATAAGGGTTCACCTTATTCAAAAGAAGAGACAGACAAAAGTGAAATATCACTGGTTGTACTGCAAGATGCTTTATACAACCAAGGCCTTCAGAAGCTGAACAGGGGCTCAGAGGCAACCACATCCGGTCATTGGACTCACGATTAACTGTTGTAGTTAAGTAGATATGTGTTTGAATTGGTTATGTTTTTCATTATTATAAAACGAGTCTTTAAGCATACTTCTTTGAATCAATTTCGTTTTAACCCGTAACCCTCTAGGGTGGTAGAGCTACTATATGTAATTCCGTAGCATTAGAAGTGATGTTTCCTGGACTGGATAACCTGGCGGAGCCCAAGCCTCTTCGGGATAGTTTTGAATTCAGCGTTTTTACTTCTCCTCGACTGGCAGCCATCCAAAGCTATAGTACCCAATTTGTTCTGCTTTTTACCCATATTTGAGATGAAAGATGACGGATTCATACCTTTCCTTAGGGTATTAGAACCTAAAATAATACAGTAAACTCGACTGTAATTCGAACTCGGCTCTCTCGTTTCTAAGATCGAGCCGCTATCCGTTACTCCATTCAAATCGAAATATAGATCGGGTCTACTTTATTAGGCCTCGGAATTTGGAATTTTTTACGCTTGCCTACCAGTCTTAATCCATCACAGTCTTACTTCAATAAACGAATGCAACTTTTGAAAACAGGAGTATTCTCCGTTTTTTTGAGTGAAGAACGTAGTTGCAGGTTGCGAGTCATGTTTCGGGATTTTTAGCCTTTTTTGATTCAGGCCTCGATGTTTTTCACTTTAGATCTGAACTCACCCGTTTGCTATTTTTCCACAAGGCACAACTCTATCATTACATCAAAAATAATTTAATAATGGCTTCATAAATCTTGCATGAGCAAAAAATATTTGAGGCCCAAATATGCATCTATCTGTATATCTGAATATAAAGTATCGAACATTGCGTACTGATGCTAATAAAAGAATATTTAATCAGTGCCTGATGATTACGTTGTGCCTGAAACACAGAGTTGTGCTACTGGCGAGGAAAAATATTTTATTATATATATTATGAAATGGACGAAATCCGACAATTATTTTATTTTAAAACTTTTTTATGTTTATACTTTCTTTTTATAGATACAAATATTTAAGTAAATGCTCTGTTTATAATAAACAATATTAACGACATTTACCGGCCTGAATGTCCGAGAAATTTACATAGAAAATATGCGTCCTCCGACAGGAATCGAACCTGTATCCTATACGGAACCGTCATATAGCCGGGCGTGCTTTTACCGACTGAGACACGGAGAAGCGTTTCGGTTAACAAGGTCGATTTTACTGTTTTTACACTACAATTCTCCATGATTTTTCTCTCGTACATTCATATCTGCTCGATGCGTATCCAAATGTAAACAAATGATGTCAAACATTATGAATCGGACAAAGTCCGACAATTATTTTAAAACATTTTTATGTTTATACGTTCTTTTTATAGATACAAATATTTAAGTAAATACTCTGTTTATAATCAACAGTATTAACGACATTTACCGGCTTGAATATCCGAGAAATTTCCATAGATAGAGGTTCGATTCCTGTCGGAGGACGCATATTTTCTATGAAAATTTCTCGGACATTCAATACGAACCATATGCACGGTGCTGTATATTTGATTATCTGTCCGAGTCAGACAGTCCGATACACACACACACACACACACACACACACACACACACACACACACACACACACACACACACAGGTGTGTGTGTGTGTATGTGTTATACTAAAGAAAGTTGTAAAGACCAACGTAGTGACACAAGCGTTTCGGAGCAACGACAGTTGTCGCTAAAAACCAATTCGAGCGACACGCTTAATCACATATGGTGTCGCGATAATGTCAAATCAGACCTGTTGGTCGACCAGTTCTTCGTTACGAATGTTTTTGCTCAGGCGACATGAACGTAGTAGCTCAGGCAATTGATGCAGCATATCGGACTAGCTGGAGGCTTACTGCGAAAACTGGCATTCAGGTGAGGAAGAAGCGGACAGAAGACAAGTTGGGTGGGTGGTGGGTAGATAGAAAAGTGAAGAGAACGCAACCGACAGAAGAAAAACCAGAACACATACATAGAGAATTGGCTTTCTCGTGAAGTAATTACAACAGAACTTGCCAATCGATCTGTATATCCACATCAGATGATGCGAATCAATCACAGAGCAGGCCAACTTACTCCAGACACAGAATCCATTTTGTTTTGAGACATACGGTACACAAGAATTGTTTGCAACTGCATATGGCCTCGTGTCAATGTGTGGATTGTGTTCTTTCTACTTCACAGGTGTTTGAATCATTTCACGCCGAGCAAGGCAACAAAGCGGCTAAGAAGCAGAGGGTTACTGAGTGTGAAAGAAACACTTTATTAAGGGGAGAGAACAATAAAAGAAGAGAACTTCATTAGACGAAGATAACGATTGACAATGAGTTTAAATTTTTGAGGAACAAACTTTACTGGAAAGCAAGAAGTCGGAAGAGAATAAAAATTAAAATAGAACATACGGTTCCATCTCGTAATGCCAACTGTAAAATGGTGAGATCTTGTCGCCAATTTAGTTCAGCGCCAAAATTCATTGAGTAATATTTTTTTCTTTCTACTCATATCATTCATTTATTTCAACTACTGAATTTAGTTAATGATGGACTTGCAAAAATTAAACAACGAAGACACTGGTGAATTATCTTTTAAATGCGTTATTGATCAAATGAATTACTGGTTTTAAGTTTGCAAGCGGACTTTGAGCAATAAGAATGTATAATTAATCTCCAAGTTTAACAGAAGAATCGTGATGAAATCGATCATAAACGAAAATGACATGTTCATCATTAATCAATCATATCTAAGAATCAGAGACTCATTGAAATATATATATATATATATATATATATATATATATATATATATATATATTATTCTATGATCATTTTCCAACTTATTCAAGATGATCTTTCCCCTCTCTAACCTTATAACTTTCTGTCCTGTAATAAGTTACCTCACAGCTTACCCGTACGATTTCATTTTTAAATTCTTTTTTTTTATTGCTCTTTGGCTTGTGATAATTGAAAATCCTCTCTCACCTGCCAAACGTCTTATGGATCGAGTTGGTTCATTTCTAATTGATCTCGTTAGCTATGTTCAAATGATGATCCCTCTTCCTGTTGTGACTTTCTGATCCAGGTTTCCCCTCTACTGTTCTTTCTTTTTTAAACTTATACACCGTTCTCTTGATGATTCTTGAATGGACTTTCAAGTTGGAAGCTAGAGTATGAATGTTGTTACCATTATTAAAGGCCTAAAGGATCTTTTCCCCCTCACCATTTCTCATTTAAATGTTAAATGTTAACTTGTTCTCTTTCTAGCTGAATAATTCAAAGGATTTCTCAGTGATTCTTACGACAAATGTTGTCAAGATGACTAAACATCTTATCTATAGAAAGCCTATAGAAAAGAAAACCAATTAGTTTAGTGGTTTTTAAATATTATACATTTTGTGGGATAGGCCGTTATGCTGTTACATAATTTGGACAATTTTACTGTTACACCAGGTATATACATATACATATATATATATATATATATATATATATATATATATATATATATATATATATATATATATGTATATAATAGATTCTCACGACGGTCCAACAACCTCATTCAGTTTTTATGTTTGTATCGTATGTGACACTTCAGTTCCGCGAGTAACCTACATACAAGTCCACATCTTGTGCAACAGCAAAGTTCTCGGGTCTTAGCTACAGGAATATTTGCTCAGGCTTTTCGCCGTTGTCTTTCCCCTCTTAGCCGGTCAATACGACTGCTTTTGCTGACGTCTTAGCCGTTCAATACGACTGATTTTGCTGACGTCTTAGCCGTTCAATACGACTGATTTTGCTGACGTCTTAGCCGATCAATACGACTAATTTCGAAATTTCTGATACCACGCTGGCACAAATATCTCCAGGTCATTCTATCCAGAGCAACTCGCTCGAAGTTGGTATGAGGCACATTGACATCTGAGAGGTTACACCTTAGTTCGTCTTTATACCTGAGCCACGCCCGTCCAACACTCCCCTGTCCACTGTCAATATGGCTATACATGAGGACCTTAGGTATTCTGTCGTCACTCATCATTGCAACATGACTAACCGTGCGATATTTTGACTGCATCAGGAAAGTCTAAGTTCCATCAATGTTGCATTCTGGGAGAAGATTAGCATTGGACACCCTATCGTCAAATTTTAGCCACAAATGGCCCGGAGACAACTTTTGTGGAAGATGTCCAGCTGATAGATATGGGACCTGTATAGGATCAACGATTCCGAGCTGTGCAACAGTCTGGCCAAAACGGCTCTCTCGCCCTTTCTTTCTTTCTCTCTCTCTCTCTCTCTATACATATATATATATGTATATATATATATATACGTAATTTATTCGAAAATTATAACATAATTTTATTATAAAATCACTACAAAAATAGCCATTTTATTTCAACACTTCTGGTGTCTTATCAAGTGATGGTGTTGAATATAGAATAAAGAGTTTTAAAAGGTTCAAATCGTCCAAACATCCCTCCCTAGGGGAAACATTGTTACATAAGCTGCAATCACCAATCAAAATACAAGTATCTGAGAATTCCCAAAACTTGACAACGAACCTTGGTTTTAATAATTAATGCCTTAATATTAGGGTTAAACTAATTAATTAATATTACATTTTACTATAAAATTGAACATTAAAAATTACCAATTTTCAATTTAATTTATATTAATTTAAAAATATTCTAAAATTATTTAAAAAAGAAACTGTGGAAAACACATATATCTTATTATTTATTTTGTTTTAAATGAAAAATATATATGTATATATATATATATATATATATATATATATATATATATATATATATATATATATATATATATACGGAAATGTAAAAGAACGAAGAGTAAGATTTCAGCGTTCGAAACATGAGTTTAAAACAGAGCTCAATACAAAAGCGTTAAAAAGTTTTCGTTTTTTTAACCTTGAAACATGATGTACAGTTTCGTAGTGGGTATGTAGATGTTCTAATGTAATATATATATATATATATATATATATATATATATATATATATATATATATATATATATATATACACAAAATAACGTGCAAAAGTTTTAAATCACCCTAAGTATATCACATTTTTAATAAATTATCAACTGGTAAATGAATGTTTTGTACTCCCCCATCTTTTTTTGTTACATGTCTTGCATTAATTCTAAGAGTTTAATTCACATAACTAATCACCACAGGCTCCTCGGAGGTTTCAAATTTGAGAAACAAATTGGCAAATAATCGAAACAAACCTTGAATGTTAGACTAGCTATCGTCTCAATTTAGATATACTTCTTCTGACCTCCTGGAAAAATATGGAAGAAATAAGACACGATCATTCATTCCAAGAATTATATTTGTATATAGCTAAAACGCGCGAAAATAAAAGATAGTACTTGAAATAAATGATCGTCATTGCATTATTCTTTCCATATAAATGTCTTGAGTATACTATTCAGCTTAAGGCTACGCTACTGAAAAAGGTCTTTTCATAAACTTATAATAACTAACCAAAGGGATTCTGTTGCATCAGCTTTGAAATGCTCGTTAATTTAACTGTTTGCAATCAATATTTCACCTTTGAACTTCTGTCTTTCACATCGTCATGTTTAATGATAGTCATGAATGACACAGCATCTAGACCAGCCATGTCCATATTATATTGCTTTTCATTGATCACTAAGTTTACGGTTAAATCAAGCTCTAGTTTTATCAACAAGGTTAAGCAGTGTCGAACTTGGCCATTACTTAGATGGGGAACAGTTTGCAAACACCAGCTACATTAAGATAAAACACGGTACAAAACTGGTTGTACATAGGACTAGCAAATTCATGCCATAAAACCTAACTTGTTATGGAAACCTCAATAGCAACGACTAGTATTGTTGAGTACTGTGGCCATATATTCAGGACTTCAATGAATGGGAATAAATGACGAGGAGTGTTGATAACTAAGAAATAAATTTGATAAAAGTCTGACTAATTAACCCCAAAAATATAAACAGTAAAATAAAATTGCGTTAAATAAACGATACAGATATGAATTCATCTCTTCTCCCCCAGCAATGGGTTAATTAACAAAACTATTATCAATCAATCTTTATTGATAAAAGTCTTCTTAATTAAAACCAGAATATAAAAACTAAATTAAAATGGCATAGAACATATTTAAATTTTGGTATTAAATAATCCATACAGATATGAATTCACCTCTTCTCCCCCAGCGATGGTTTAATTAGCAAAACTTTTACTCATGAATCCTTATTACCTTTGAATTTAAAAATAATTTTGACTCTAAATAACCTGCAAAGAATTGATAAACCGTAAAAATGAATCCATCAGTCAATCATTATTTTGCCAATGTTTTCAATTACATTTTTATTGTTTTGCGATCTTTGAATTTTCTACTTTCAAAGTGTTTCTTTCAATCAGCCATTATACTTCTATTATCTTATTTATGCTATGAGTTTATATGTTTGATATGACATGAATTAAAGAAAAGATACCAATAATTCTACGATTATTTATAATGATTTACATTATGAGGAATAACACTAGAGTAGCATAATATAAACACGCATTACAAAATAATGTATTGTTATTTTTTCAAATAAAAATATCCTAAAATGTATGTATATCCTAAAAGGATATCCAGGTAGTGTGAATGACATCGAGATTAGAATTCACATTCTCGCCTCTTCTGCCTGCGTTCCATTTTGCACCGATGCATTTAAGAATAAAAGGAACCTATCTACTCCCCTCCCAGCTATGGATTAAATAGCAATGTAGACTAGTCTCTCTAGCCCTGACTTACTCCATTTAAACCATTTCGTTTGTTTTCTCAAAATATCATGATTTTAAATACATTTCCTAGACTGATGGCTAACTGCGGCTAGAGATTCCAATCTGCTACTTTACCATTATCTTAGAAATGAAAATAAAGCGAAAATGAATGCAACAAACTCAACCGGAATTCGAACTCTGCGCTTCGGTTTCTCGTATCGAAATTCTGACATTTGCACCATCTTCACCCCCTGATTTATTATTATTATTATTATTATTATTATTATTATTATTTCAACTTTAATTTGTCACTGCCAATTTTATTGTGAAAATATTCACTTACATAATATGATCTGACATAATGTGTATCTCATTATTATTTATAATATATTTGCGTTAAAGGAGTTGATGTGAACATCCTCTCTACCTTTTTTTTTGACTCTCAATGTAGGGACAAACGTTTCCTCGGGGGAAATAAACTATCGATTAATTAATTAGATTCTGATTCCTGGAAATCATGCAAATGAAATCACTCAGAATACGATCCACAAATGGTAAATAGTGTAATCGAATCATGGAAACTCCGGCTACTTTCAAATCATTTCGATACGGAAGGAAAAGGAATGGAAGAGGAAAAATCAAGTACGGTAATGATGGGTAAATATCTATTAAAATCAAAATCGTTTTGTTTTAATTACCTTCCCAGTGCTTCGCAATCAATTCAAATTTCGTAAAAGAAAATATAAATATAGAAAATGAAATAAATTAATTTAATCATTTTCTTTCAAATCTGGGAGGGAAAAAAAAAGAAAGAAATTGTTTAACAAATAACGGTCAGGTTTTCCTCGACGTCAATTGTGTTAATTTCGAGATGATTTTATTTATTGCGTTTGTATGGAAGATTTGATCAATCTCAAAAGAATTCAACATTTATTTACTTTATTCACGAGCCTCTCAAAATAACAAGAGAAACAACATATGAAAAATAAAATAAAAGGTAACGAAAGCGAAACGTCTCTGTGTTACCAGTGTTTAATAGTGTTCGAGTTTATTGAACAGCGACATGTTTTGGATTTTTCTTTCTTGCGTTGGATGGTTATATATATATATATATATATATATATATATATGTACACATGAACATTTCATTAAAAATGACTGATAATGTCCTTTTATTTAGTTTTTTATACAATTTCTCATGCGATCTAATAATATTTTTCTTTTCGGATGATAAATTATATAAAAACTGTCCGAATGTTCTTTTTATCCGAGCGCTTTCGGCTATACATTTAGCCATTTTCAAGGATTATATTTTAACTGTTTTTATATAATTTATCGTCCGAAAAGAAAAACATTATTAGATCGCATGAGAAATTGTATAAAAGACTAAATAAAAGCACCTTGTCAGTCTTAGGAGAACATGACTAAAGACTGTTTGTACGCTATACCGTGCAGCTGCGGAAAGAAATATAAAGGAGAAACAGCCCACCCCCTCAAGGTAAGGCTTCAAGAGCACCATAAAGCTGTAACACGCGGGGAAGTAGAAAAATCAGGTGTGGCTGACCACATATGGAGAGAGAAGGGAGATCACCGCCCTCTGTGGCATCAAGTTGAGATCATAGACAAGGAACACCATTGGAAAATTCGTAAACTTAAAGAATCAACATATATGCTAGGCCACAAAAATCTCCTGAGCCGACCAAGCATAGAAATGAATACAATATGGGAACCAGTAATAATAAGGAGTGCCAGAGAAAAGCGATAATAACAACAAAGTTGCAATATGAGCTCTGGTAAAAATTGTTTGAATAACAGAAAAAAATTGCAATATGAGCACAGGTAAAATGGTTGCTGAAGACATTAGCTTTATAATACCCAGAAATTCATACACAGATGTCCTCATATGGCACAGTGGATAAAGGCGTTTGTTAGATCCAGTGACAGGACGCAAAGAGTGTGAGTTCAATACCCGGTTAAGGCAGTGGAGATAACTGACATCCATTAAACATGACACGTGGAATTAGAACAGTCTACCCCAGTGAGCGAAATAAAGTGTTCAGTTCGACATTCCAACTACCTGAAGAAGGCCGGAGCGTACAACGGCCGAAACGTTGTAACAAATATGGCGACAAAGATGAGGACAATAGTCCGAATAATGTAAATAATGTACATAATACCTCATCTCAGAAATATAGACAGATATAGAATTTATCCATTTCAATGTTTCAGTCAGACGAAAGGCATGAGTCAGTCGTCAGCGAAGGGTGGAAGCAATTTGTTATAAAGGGAAGCGGTTTTATAAAATTGAAATCGGATATTAACCTTAAATTGGGGTTATATGAAGAATGAATGGGGTTGATAAGGCAGTTGATTAAAAAATGACCTACATCCTTGGTGCGTGAAATGACTTGTTAATTTTAACGTCACCAAAACTAAGCTGCTCTCGTTAAATCGACCGAGAGAAACTTGGCATAGCTGACGAAAAATAACGTTTTCCGCTGACATGAAGTGGAAACATTATATTCAATCATTTGCTAGGCCAGCTACTAGGAAACTTGATTCACTGTGCCACGCTTGATAATGTCTTTTACCAGAATCTATCTTACACATTTATAAGACGAAAATTCGTTCATTCATCGAAAATTGCTGTTCTATCTGATTCTGTGATGTATTTAGAAATTTTTGCTAAAATCCAAAGGAGAATCTGCAACGTTATATGTATTGAACTGATATATCAACTTTAGTTCCTTTTCCCTATTTTTAATAGAATTTTCATGATAATAGTTCTGATGAGTTTTCTTCTTTGGTATCTTCACTTTGATAATTTAAGCGCAACACTAAATTGGCAGAATATATATATATATATATATATATATATATATATATATATATTATAATATTTTTAGTTTTTAAAAATATGATTCCTTCGCTACATAAGAGTTCTCATGTTTCAAAAGCGAGAGCCGGGACCCCTAACATAATTTTTGAAGTTATGTAGAGTTAAGGTGCCTGGACCCGCTTCCTTGTCAAGCGAGAATTTGGGAATAAGCTATCTTTTGGTTAGCACGTGTTTATAAGTGCGGTCTCATTGGAACATTGGTTGCTATGGAAACGGCTAGTGTCGGCCATTATGGTTAGGTGGTTTAAAGAGCTAAGAATTAATTTTTATCTACAGACCAGTCCCCTTCCAAAAATGTGTGTCAAGTTACAATGGGGATTCTATGTCAAGAGTGGTCTTAGGTTAGGCCGGTCAGACGGCGATTTTTTATGGCATTGCCGCGAGTTGTTGAGTGACGAGAAGGTTGTGTTTCTTTATTATCTATTTGATCTGTTTATTTATTTGTTTTGTGCCTACATGAAAAAATGCACACCATTAGATTTCTAAATAGTGAAAAGTTACTAAACCATAAACATGAGTTAACGGTTTTCTGTCGTCATCAAATGATTTTCGCATTAAATAATTAATAAATAGATTTAAACAAATAAAGCCCATAGCTTAAAAGCCTTAAAAACTCAGCCCAATAATTATTGAGAAAAACCCTTTGATAAAAAAAGCCATGTAAATAAACTCGGTAACCCTATTCTGTTTTAGTGTCTAATGGTCTTCCTTGGTGTAAATGATTAAGAATAAATTTAGAGGAAAGATTATTGGTGAGCATTTAAAACTCTAGTTCGTTTACTGTAGAAAAATCATTCATTGTTATGTTTGCTGTTCTCCAAAAAGTAATTATTGCAGTAAATGCTTCACGCAGAAAAACTGTCATACTTTTGATTTTATGGTTTCACACGGAAAATATATTTGTTGCTCTGCTCACCGCATACAAAAAAAATCTCATTTTTGTATGCTTGCTTCACAGTCAGTATTTTTCAGTCTGCTTGCTTCACGCGTAAAAAAAAATGTTATTTTTATTCTGCTTACTACAAAGAAGAAATGTCTTTTTTGCTCTGCTTGACATACATAGATAAATAGTAACATTCTTAGTCTGCTTGCTTTTTTCATGCAGAAACAAAATGTTCGTTGGACGGCCTGCTTTATACAAAAACTGCCATGTTTCTCTTTGTTTGCATCACACATAAAAAATGCCAGCATCTTCTAATTGTTTAACAGAAAAAAGTCATATATATATATATATATATATATATATATATATATATATATATATATATATATATATATATTATGAAATGGACAAAGTCCGACAATTATTTTAAAACGTTCTTTTTATAGATACAAATATTTAAGTAAATGTTCTGTTTATAATAAACAGTATTAACGACATTTACTGGCCTGAATGTCTTAAAATAAGTGTCAAACTTTATCCATTTCATAATGTGTGACGTCACTTGTTTACATTTGGATACGCGTCGAGCAGATATGAATGTATGAGAGAAAATCATGGAGAATTGTTGTTTAAAAACAGCTCCTCTGTGGCTCAATCGGTAAAAGCACATCAGACTATTCGACGCTTCCGTATAGTATACAGGTTCAATTCCTGTCGGAGGACGCATATTTACTACGAGAATATCTCGGACATTCAGACTGGTAAATGTTATTAATACTGTTTATTATAAACAGAGTATTTACTTAAGTATTTGTATCTATAAAAAGAACGTATAAACATAAAAAATGTCTTAATACACACACACATACACACACACACACACACACACACACACATATATATATATATATATATAACAGCGAAATTGTCCAAATCGTGTTAAAGCAAAACTGTCCATTTCTTAGATTAAGCTATGAAACGATGTATCTTAGAAATGATTAAAAATATCTTACTGGAATTCTCCGAGGTTTTTATAACACTGTTCGACTCTACTTTGAGCAATACGAATATATAATTACTCTCCAAGCTTGACAGAAGACTCGTGATGCAATCGATCATAAACGAAAATGACATGTTCATCATTAATTAATCATAGCTAAGGATCGGAACTTATGAAGTATTGAAATTAACTTTAATATATATATATATATATATATATATATATATATATATATATATATATATATATATATATTATTCCAGGACCATTTTCTAACGTATTCAAGATGATCTTCGCCTTCTAACTTTCAGGCCTACCTCACACGTTTCACGTACGATTTCATTTTCAAGTTTTTTTCACTGCTCTTTGGACTGTTATAGCTGAAACTGTTCTTTCATGTGCCAAACGTCTTATAAATTGAGTTGGATAAATCCTAATTGGTCTCCTTAACTGTTAGTTGAAATGGTGATCTTTCTTCCTGTTGTAACCTCCTGATCCAGTTATCCACTCTACTGTTCTCCCTTTTTAAAATTATTAACCGTTCTCTTGATGGTTCTTGAATGAACTTTGAAGATGGAAGCCAGAGTATGAATTTCAGTACCATTAAAGAAGACCTGAATGACCTTTATCCTCTCACCAGTGCTCAGTTGAGAAGGCAGTGGGGTTGACACGAAACGATTTTAACTATTTCTCTTTCTAGCAGAATAACTCTAAGGTTTTTCCGTGATTATTACGATAAATGGTGTCAAGATGGCTAAACGCCTTAAGTAAAAGCCAGGAAAAAGAAACTCAATTAGTTTTGTGTGTTTTTAAATGTTAAAAACTTTGTGAAATGGACAATTTTGCTGTTACACCCAGTATATACACTCAGAGTTGACATGGGAATCAGCCTTTCAATTCAGGTAGTAGACCACATACACACACATACACGCACAAACACACACACACACACACACACACACACGTATAGGTGTGTATTTGGACAGCAATCCATCTTTTATGCAGGTTTCATTGAAGATGACGGAGAAGGCACTGCATTTATACGTTTTCGAAGAATCTATTATCAAAAATCTCTCTCTGTGTCTCAGTCTCTCTCTCTACATATATATATATATACACACACATATATATATATATATATATATATATATATATATATATATATGTATGTATGAAGAAAAACAGAATATAAATAATAAAAATTAAAAATGAAAAACAAGTAAAATAAATAAACCCAAAGAAATAAACAAACAAACAAGCCACTTCCGCAAAAATAAACGCCAGAATAGATAACCCACAATGCACCACTAACTCATATATAAATAGTCGAGAAATAATCCAACATTCGCGGCCTGACGATTGCGTTTAGCATAAAACAGCTTGTCACCTCTGAGTGTTGACTTCAATGTTCACTTTTATATATATATATATATATATATATATATATATATATATATATATATATATACAAACTATCTGCTGTCAGCCTTATAGACCGTTTTCACAATGAGGCATCAAATTGACAATCAACATGCAGTATTTATTGCTATTCAGGCTTTGTAAACGCGCTAACTCCGATGTTAAACTATCTCCTTGCATAGCCTAATTAACACAGTATATATATATATATCAGATTAATCAAAAATATATTTGACCACGTAGCTGATTGATGTTATTTTCAGTATCTCGACTCGAGTTTCGTAGATAGATGCTCCAGCAATCACTTCGTACACCCGTCGGGAGGTATCAGTAATTGCCTATTAAGTTTCTTAACTTTCTTTTGCATATAATTAAAATATATTTTCTCCACTTTTCATTGGTGTAAGGTTGATTTTTTTCAATTCTTTTATTGTGTTTAAGTGTCTGAGAGTGTGTATCCGTGCGTAGGCGCGCAGACGCATACGGTGTGCTTCAATGTGTGCATGTCCCTGCTCGCACGCATGCGCGTATTTGTGTACTTGTAGAATGTCGTGCTTATTTTTTCTCATCGTCTTTTTTTGTCATTTTATACTCACTCCTTATTAGTTTTATACTCTCTCTTTATTAGTTTTATTATCTCTCCTTGTTAGTTTTATACCTTTTTCGTCTCTCTCTCTCTCTCTCTCTCTTTCAAATAAATATAGCAAAGCGCCATCCTGCTCTTATTAATTCTTGAGCTTTATAAGGCTTCCTTGTGAATGGAAAGTGTATTTAGTTTTGTATTTACATAATATTTTATTTTGTTTATTATTAATGCTAGGGTAAATATTTATATATCTTCACTTGGCCATTATTTCATTTTTCTTAATTGATTTGGTGGTATCTTAAGTATTAGGGTAATAATTATAGGAGTTTATGTTTAAAATTAAATTTTATTTATTTATCGTTGCTCGAATTGGTATGCATATACTTACATTCATATATTCATGCACACATACATATATACATGTATCTGATACACACTGATGAGTGGAGGTATATGTACGCCTACGAAACTCTGGTGTCTGGAAAGTAACATCAGTCATCTATCTGACAATCTTTTACTTATATCAATTCTGTCTGTCTGTGTTTCTGTCCGTCTCTCTCTCTCTCTCTCTCTCTCTCTCTCTCTCTCTCTCTATATATATATATATATATATATATATATAAATAAACACGCAAAACGCGTGCACAAGTATATATGTAATTAATGTTTAAGTATTAATGTAAATATTTGCAAGTTATTATATATTGTTTCATTTTTGTTTAGTCACTAGGAGTTTTTGTTCATTTATTGCCTTAGTTTTGTCTTAAATATTAAGTTATTTATTATAGAAGGCTGCATTTATTGTTAGCGTGTATATATATATTTATGCACACGCATATATATACACGTATATATGTGTACATTTATTATATTCGGTTATTTTATTTTATGTTTATTTATATTTATTTTATTTATTTAGCGCTTAGTTGGCAAAGTAAATATTTATTTATATGCCGACACTTATCCATTATTTTAGTTTTCTTGTTTAAGAGTTCATTTTAGTTTCTAAAACTAATTATTATTAGTTTCCCTGTAAGCAGGGTTGAGATTTTTTACTGTTACTATTGTATGGCGCTGCCCTTTTAATAATTTCCCATTGCATGTATTTTGATCCCTATTTTTCATTTATACAAGTTTGATTAAAAACAACACATTTTTACTCGACGTATAAACAGCAAATATATTAAACTAAATGTAATTAATGTTATTTAATTAAGACAGAGCATATACCCAAATATTTTGTATACATAAAAATAATATATAAACAGAAAATATATTAATCATTATATATATATATATATATATATATATATATATATATATATATATATATATATATATATATTATAATTATTTTAAAAAAATATGATTCCTTCGCTACATAGGAGTTCTCATGTTTCAAAAACGAGAGCCGAAATTTTCGCTTGAGGATGAAACAGGGCTTGATACCTTAATTCAATTTAATTTTAATAATTATATTGAGGATTTCGGCTCTCGTTTTTTAATCATATTTTTTTTAAATAATTATAATTTAACCTCTACTTCTGTATGGAGCACTGTTTTTACAAAATAAAAGCAAAAATACTAAAGAACTCCGGATTATTTACCTAACGTGTTCTTTCCTATTTTTCTACATACCTGCACACACACACACACAAACACACACACACAAACACACACACACACATACACACACACACGCACACACACACACACACATATATATATATAAATATATATATATATATATATATATATATATATATATATATATATATATATATATGTATTTGAATTGGACATAATCCGACAATTTATTTAAAGACATTTATGATATGTTTAACGTTCTTTTTATAGATACAAGTATTTAAGCAAATGCTTTGTTTTATAATAAACAGTATTAAATAACATTCATTATTATTAAATGACATTCAGGCCTGTAAATGTTATTTAATACTGTTTATTATAAAACAGAGCATTTGCTTAAATACTTATATCTATAAAAAGAACGTTAAACATATCATATATATATATATATATATATATATATATATATATATATATATATATATATATATATATATATATATATATATATATCAATAATGTTCCAATAACTTGCACTGATTTTAATTGTGAATTAAGTGTAAGCTCCTAATTATTTTTTCTTTTTCTTTCAGATTTAACAATTTAAGTCTTTGGAAATTTAAAATCTGGAAAGATTAACAA
>CAXIWW010000383.1:102500-135000 GCA_964036315.1 Acanthosepion esculentum | reverse complement strand
CTATTTTGCCTACCTATGAATATGATGATTAAAGTCACAGTACAATGCAGAGCCTCGGTATGGTCTAAACCAATGTCCGTTAAGAGCATATATGAACGATATGACTATATCAACTATGTCTACTATTGGTTCAAGATGGCTGCTAAAGAAGATTTTAAAAGCACATCACATTGGCCCGAATGGATTTCAACACCTCGAAACAAGGTCGCACTTTTTTTTTTAAAAAAGGCAAATTATCGAATAGGGAGCGGTTCAGATAATACTAGCGGTAATACAATCAAACATTTACAGAAAAGACCATAAAGAGAATTGAAAAACTCATTGATAACTTTCTAAAAGACGCAACAGTGATCCAGGAAACTAAGGATAAGCTAGAAACGTGGTTAAAGAGAGTTGATAAGTCCGGCTTACCCGATCGCTTTAAAGCATGGATCTATCAGCATGCCGTTCTTCCGAAAATTCTATGGCCATTGTTCATCTATGAATTTACTACATTTCATATAGAACAATTAGAAAAGAGGGTCGACTCACGATTGTATAGATGGCTAGGTCTAGCGAAATGACTGACTAGCGTTGCTCTATAAGGCAATTCCTTCACATTCCACCTTCCTTTCAGAATCCTAGTAGGGGAATTTAAAGTCACCAAAGTTAGAACAACAATGCAGTATAAGATCCAAAGATCCAAAAGTGGCTGGAGCGAGCATCGAAGTCTACACAGGAAGGAAATAGGGAGTAGAAAATAAATTGCTTGTTACGGAACGAATTCGAGAAAAAAAAATTATATGGGGCGCTAGCTACGGGATCGCGCGGGCTTAGGGTATTTCCCTACAGTTCGGGTGGACAAGGCTAAAGGAAAAGAAAAACACCTAATACATCAGGAAATACGTAAGGCTGAAGAGGAGAAAAGGCTGGCAAAAATGGTAGGACTAAGCCAACAAGGAGCATAGACCAAATGGGTATCCATCACTTATAGGAAGATGCAATAATAAGTCCGATACATGGCGTAATTAGGTTCTTAATTCAGACCGTATACGACATTCTCCTCAGTCCAGTTAAGCTTCACTTATGGTAGAAAACGGAATTTAGGGTCCATTTAGGAACAAGATTGTGATTCCTGGACGACATTGTTCCACATTACTACGCCCAGAAATAAAGTTCTTCTCAAATAATATAAAGAAAACTATAACGTGGAAATGGACAGTGCCTTGGGAAGAGAATGCAGAATAAGGCCATGAATGGAAGAAACTGAAGTACGATGAGTTGCTAACGAGTTGCAGAAATAACGAATGGAAAGTAAGCTGTCTGCCAATCGAAGTGGGCGCAAGAGGTTTGGCTGCAAGGTCCTTATACAAAGCCCTTACCGATATTGTCGGAGTAGGAGTTAAGAAAATGAAGGCGATTTAAACTATAACTGATAGAGCAGAGAATGGTTTTGAATTAAACGAGACAGTTGTTCTTGGGCTTCAATGCAACAACAAAAATAGTTTATGCAATAACGTTCGAAAAGGAAAGAAGAAAAGAAAGAAAAAGAGGAGAAAAAGGAAAAAAGAAAGAAAAAGAAGAAAATAGTGAAAAGAAGAAAGGGAAAGGAGAAAAATGTGTAAATAATATAAATGTATAATATAATATGGAATTTAATGTGTAAATAATATATCATTTAAAATGTTTTTTTAATACATGACTTGAATTGTACAAGAACAGCCGATGAAGATTTCAAGTAAGTTTGTAAAGCGTGTTACTTGTAAATCTCTATAATCATGTTATGAATAATCAAGAGTGGTCTTCCCTTATTTTGTTACTCTCCTCTTTGAGAGAGCTACTTCTGTTTACTCGGACTATAAAAGGACACTATACGCGGACCTTGTATTCTCGGTTGAATAAAAGTTTCTTAAAGCTTACACCTGCTTACTTTTGTCATTACAAATCAATTGTTTAAGATTTAAACCCAATTTTATGTGTCTGTTTATTTTAAATTATGTATAAACAATAGCATACATTTTTGTGAGTTGGAGGGGTCGAATTTCCATATTTTACGTGGTTTAACATGATATAAATCGTAAGGCTTTTCGTTTTCCTTTCGTATTATTTTGTTATTTAAGCGCTTATAATCATGATATAAATTTTAAGGTTGTTTGTTTCTTATTCCTTTTGTAATTTATCCTATTTTCTTGATCGTTGTTTCGCATCTTGTTATATTTTAATCGTTTTCATAATTTGCATATAATTTATTTAATTAGTCTATTTTTTTGAGCGTTGTTTATTATTTGCATTTCAATTGTCTTTATAATTTGTGTATAGTTAAAACGACTAGGCATTTTTTTAAAGTTTTAAAATTGAAAATATTCAGTTGTAAAATTTGATAATATGTCATAATCAGTCTGTTATGTGCCATGCGTTCATGCATCTTTCGATACATGAATGGCGAGGCAGATTTTTCCCCGCAGTATGTTGCCATTCCCTTCTGCGTTAGACTAGTTGCCATCCAAAACCATAGAACCTGATCTGTCTTGCTATAGCTGGGGGGAAGAGGTGGATTCATACCTTTCCCAAGGGTAAAAGTACGTAAGTGAATATCAGTCAGTTATGTGTCATGCGTGATACACGCTTAGGCGATCATGTATCTTTCGATACATGACTGACGAGGCAGATTTTTTCCCGCAGTAGGTTGTCATTTCTTTCTGCGGTAGACTAGTTGCCATCCAAGGCTATAGAACCCAGTCTGTTCCGCTATTTACTCACGGGAATTCGAAATGTTGAAGATTAATTTAAACGATATAAAAATGGGATATATAACATATAGTAAAGCTGAGGGATGTTTTTTTAAATGTTTTAAACGTTGTTGAAAACAGAAATGGTGCGTGGGTGTATGCGGGTGCTTATTTTTTGTTTTCTTTTGAGCAGTACTAATAGACAACTTCATTAGTCATTTATATTTTATACGTTTAAGAAGTAGCATTTAGTAGTTAAAAAAAACAGAATCGAATATTGTTTGTGTTAAGGGATCTCCCCTTTTCACACAAATGGACTCACCCAAGGTATACATATACTACTACCAGTTAATACCTGAACAGTGAAGGAGACGAGATGGAACCACAGAAGAGTAGTAGAGTTCAGTAGTAGTAGAGTAAGTCACACCCAGAGACGGCGGCAAGCGTCACAGTTAGCGAGCACGTAGACTCAGTAAGGAGTCATACCGCAATGCTTCAATACTAAGATTTTATATATATTAGTGCCACTAACCCGCATTCCTGGATCTACTAACCTGTATTACCAGTTTGTATTATTACGTTAATACATTTATTTTCCTTATCCATTCCTGGCGTTTGTTATTCATTGATATCGGATTTCATCCCGGAATCCAGAACACAGCTTAAGTCGCCCTATCATCCAACATAATACCTTAGCAAAAATACAGTAACTTGTTACCTGGTTTCCAAAGATCATAAAATATACCTGAAACTTCTGCCAATCACTCTGAATTAAGTAATTAATTTACCAAGCTTCCATATATATATATATATATATATATATATATATATATATATATATATATATATATATATATATATATATATATATACCCAAATGAAAGAGAAAGAACAAAGAAATTTATAATCCACAGTTCTTTGGTATTTACTGTTTTTTTTTTAAAGTGCTCAACACAAACGCAGAGCGTAATATTTTAATGACATATATATATATATTTGTGTATTTAGGCAGCAATTTTTCTTTCATGCACATTTCATTAAAAACGACTGACAATATAACTATAGTTTTTAGGCTAAATGTTTAATACCTTGAAACGATAGCCTTTTATTTTGAGACATATTTTAATGTTTATACGTTCTTTTTATAGATACGAATATTTAAGTAAATGCTCTGTTTTATAATAAACAGTATTAATGAGATTTACCGGCCTGAATGTCCGAGAAATTTTTATAGAAAATATCCGTCCTCCAACAGGAATCGAACCTATATCCAATACGGAACGGTCATATAGATTGACGTGCTTTTACCGATTTAGCCAGAGAGGAGCGTTTCTGTTAGCCAGGTCGATTTTACTGTTTTTAAACCACAATTCTCCGTATCTGCTCGATGCGTATTCAAATGTAGACAAGTGACGTCACACATTATGAAATGGAGAAAGTCCGACAATTATTTTGGGACATATTTTTATGTTTATACGTTCTTTTTATAGATAAAAAAATGTCTCAGAATAATTGTCGGACTTTGTCCATTCAATAGACTTTTAGTAGAACAGCATTGTCGTTAATACTTCGGAAGATTGGGCGTCCTGCAATATCTGCTCAGCAGAAAGTCATTCTCTTTGCTTTGTGAAATGTGCATTCCAACAATAGTTTCTTGCCAAAGGGAGATTCTATTTATTGCTGGATAATAAGAATCTTCGCACAAGAGAATGCTTTAGAGACATAAAAGAAAGAATTTAGTATAAATGAAAATCAGGAGAAATTTCATAAATTTCGGGACGAATATAAAATCTCTTTCTCAACAGAAACTACGTTGGTTAATGTCTGTCGATTAAGAATTTATCTTAGTATAATAACTTAGTATAATAACTTAGTATAATAACTGGTGACAATGGCAAGAATATTATTTTTAAATCTTCATCTAATAGAAAGCCTAAGAGACAGTCAAGATACAGAGTACTAACGTGTATGAGGGTTAAGAGTAAGGTATAGAAATGCAGTTTTATGAGGATGTGAGGGGGAATACAGCGATCCGACTAGAAGAGGTTTATGTTGTAGTGCTCGACAAACTAACCTCTCGGAAATCTGTTCAATGTAGCAGCGATTCTTGGGATGAAGAATGACACTTCCTTCTTCTAAATGGAACAAGAAAGGAATAGTGATGTGGTCTGAGTGTAAGTAAAATTACGGGTCTTAGCTGTCAAGGTTAGAACTGAGGAATATGTATCCTATTAACCATTGAAATCATAAGTAATTAGTGCACAACATGCGACTTTTTTTTTCGTTGTGTTGTAATGTGTATCGCCTACAAGGCCGCGTCAACACTTTCGGATTCTATCAAGGTGCAGAGTGAGGACTGATAAATACCAACCTGGAGATGGCAGCAATACTACATTTTTGATCTAATCTGACGCTTGTAGAAACATAACATTGCAGGGGTGTCAGGTAGAAAGAAATCGATCATTTTTCCAGTATCTTTTGCGTATATATGAGTGGCCCCTGAAGGAGTAGTTGATGTTCTTGGCAAAGGTCCTCGTTTTAGAGAACGCCCGTTACTCGCAATAGTGGAAAGTTCAACGTCTGTTTGGTGATAATAGAATGTTACTAGTTTATTTTTTGAGGAATTGAAAGTTACAAGCCAGTTATTCGGTCCCAGAAAAAACAAAATCAATAAAATGTTTCTTGACGCAAGTCTTAACATAACAAGCATCTTTCCTATACACACTGTGTAGAAAACTTATGCAAATCAAAATAAGGTAAACGAAGCAATCCTTAAAATTAAGCGAGTTCAAGTCACAGCGGAAGCCACTGTGGAATTTTAACATCTTGCTGCTCTTTCGGGGAATGACTATTCAATCTAGTTTAACATTAGTCGGATAAAAAGGAGAATACGCGAAGATTAAGGATTGGAAAACTAAAAACTCTTGTGCAAATCGGACCTATTTTTTATAATCATATCACCCCATGCAACGCTGAGAAACTAGGGGCTACTGAGTCTGGAAGAACAAAAAAAAAGAAGAAAAAAAAAGAAGAAATATTAGAGAGAGAGAGAGAATAGAAGATTGATCAGGACAGTTGTAGGCGATTGACATTGCATTTAAATTTTTAAGATCAAAGATGGTCGGAAAGCATGAAGCTGGAAGAGACTCCCACAGACGAGAAGTGAGGGAAAACAAACTGTTAGCAAATAACTTATGGTTATATCTAGCCAATTCAATTGTTAGATGATTAGACCTTGCCACCAATCTAGTACTGCGCTTAAGTCTAAGTACCATAGCTAAGAGTTTACCCGAACAATTACCATGAAATTACTTATAGAAAAGGCACAAGGAGGCAATTTTGCGGCAGTGGGAAAGTAACTGAAGTCGTGAAGCCATGTCAGGATCAGTTATATTACTGATTCTTATTTGAATTTTATTAAGAATCACTAAATATAAAGCAAGGACACCGGATCAGGTGTTGCAGCGCTATTTAAAGCATGAACAAATGGTAAATGTGCAAGTGAGATTCTGGAGAGAGAAAAAAATGTGTATCACGGCACAATGACCTGACCGCCCTGTCGGCTGGGGCTTCATAATACGCCGACTCCCCCCACCACGAAATGAGGCGTCCTGAGTAAGACGATATCCAACAGCAAGGCCTCAGATCAGGTTTAATTTCTCGTGTTCCCAGGTCGACACTGATCCAGGGTGTTAGCACCTGTTAGGGTCCCAGCTATAGGCAAATAGTTAACCCCCAAACTGGAGTCAAAACGCTGTAAAAGTGTTAAAATAAGGCCTATGATACATATATATCAAACATCAGGCTGAATAAAACACAGCCGTCACAATTCCAAAGCCAACACAGGCTTTCATAACATTCTGCTAAGAGGCAAAATCTTTTCACCTTTGAAATCAACACATCATAAACATTATCAGAACAACATATTGAGACCACTTAGTATCTAGTTAAAAGAGGAAGATATTTACTAAGTTAGAAAATGTAGAGAAAGAGCTCCACAGTAAATTTATGTCCAGGTTTCACTTTTTGCCAATATACTATTTATTTTGAATAATCAACATTGCTCTTCCGTTGTTTTGTTACGCTCCTCTTAGAGCTATTTCTGTTTACTGGGACTATAAAAGGACACTAGACGTGAACCTTGTAGTCTCAGTTGAATAAAGGTTTCTTAAAGCCTACACCTGCGTACATTTGTCATTACACTATTATCACAACGTGGGATGTTTATTAACAAAAGTAATAAAAACACACAAAACGAAACTAAATGAAATTGTTTAGGCAATACGATGGGTTGAGCGGAGGAGGGGCGTATTAAACACTTGATAATATGCACTTAAAAATTTTAGGCAGTTTTGATCCACATTTCTTTTCATTGTAAGCCGTAAGGAAGTGTAAATTTCGGACTACCTTACAATTAAATAAAATAATAGCAATAATAATCTTTATTAAGAATTTATTACAGGAAATATCAAGTTCTACGGAAAGATTATTGACAATTATGTTTTTAGTTTCATGAGAAATAAATAAAAAGAATATAAATTTTGATGCTATATTCGATTTGTTGTTAGGTATTTTTCATGTTCTCTTTTGTTATTGGCAGCATTTTAGAATACTTTGGGTGTAATGCTAAGTTTCTAAGTTGAACAAACTGGAGCTATTTCGTTTACGCCTTGTTACCTCTCTTTTCCATTGTTGTTTTTAGATCGCTTTCTTCCAGTCATTTTGATGGGCAATAGAGAAATTCTGAAATTTAGAATGGTCTTATTCCATTTAAAAATAAAGTCTGTAAAAAAGAATATTCTAAATTAATATACGACCAAAAATAAAATGCTTTTGATAAAAAACCTTAATGATTTCTCTGTAATTATGTAACAATAATAAAATGATATTCCGCAGAAAAATTTACGGTTTATGCTACCTCATCTCATTGCTTGGTTACGAGTTATAAACCTGAATTTAGCTTGAAGTATTGTATAATCGGCTCTAATTTTTTGTAAAATAATTGGATATGATATAATGAATAATTTGCATTAAAATATAAACTTTTTGTTGAATACTAACCTCCACCGTCATATCCCCAAACCGCATATTTAAAAAAAAAATTCTAAACTTTAATTATAAATTCTCAGCGACACCTCTTCTATGTGTGTATATGTGTTCGCATCAACGTAAAATTCATTTTAGTCCGATGGATTCTAACGGACTAAACACGTCATACGAAATTTTTGTCTACTTTTTGATAGATTTTTCCAGAAGATAGTATCTACCTATGCAATCGTAAAGCGAAGGAATACAAGAATTGATACTTTATGTTTGGGCAGTATTTAAATTGAAGGTGAAAGTCCACAGAAGGCCATGAATTTACAATGGTTGGAATTAAACTATTCATACTGACATAACTATGAAATCTATTAGACTAGATTTAGACTATATGTAATGCCATCTCAAAGATAGGGTAGAACCTTCAGACAAAAATATTGTATGTTGTAGACGATTTCTAAAGTTTCGCATCATTCGGAAGTTCGAGCGCTTCGAGGTCTTTCAGATGGCTTTCTTTGAAGCTCTGAACGTATGGCTCTGAATTTTCCTACCCATAACATTATCGATTTTCTATCCGATCAGCATCATTCCGACGTAACATGAAAAGAGCACGAGGAGCTCTTTATGTTGCAATTACAGATTCACCAGTCTACCCCCACAAAAAAAACGAACAAACAAAAAAACAAAAAAGAAAACGTTTCAACAGCAAACGCACTACATGCCCCTGTCCAAGCTATGAAATAAATAAATAAATAAATAGATAAAACGCTAGATGAAGACACCATTGCCACTTGCCTAAGATCACGATCAGCACACAGGTGACAGTTTAAAACGTGGGGGGATTTTTGTATGAGGATCTTGAAACTGAAAGAAAATGTGACCCCTTAAATCTAATGTTATACCTATAATAACTGGAGTACTGGGAACGATAGAAAATGTACAAGTATGAACACTAACAAGGTAGCTACGTTTATAAGGTTAAAAATTATAATGTGAAACTGCTTATCTTCTTAGGAGATCATTATTAGTACAAAGAAACTATAAACATCGAACATGTTAAGTATCACTTACAACGCATTGTTCCGCATTTAGCTGAGAGCTAGGTCAGCGAAGAGATCGTCTGCCAGTCTCTGGCCGCCTAGAGTTGCACCCATATACCGTGGTATCGTCTACATATATATTTAGTATCTATATTTAGGCAGCATATCTTCATTCAAGCATATTTCATTGAATAATATAGATATATGTCTTTTTTTTATATAATAATCCTTTTTAGTTCTCTAATTAACTTCTTGATTTTAAGCTGAAATTCATCAAAGAAGGCTTCGTAGTTTTTGCTAAGCCAAGTACTTTTGATCTCCTCCGAGATTATCCTCAGTGGGGAATGGCGAAGACAAACCTAATGTGAATGTTGCGATTTTTGTAGACACGCGTGAAGGCTTTCTGTTATAATTATTTAAAATTTTTAAATTCATCCGTTGGAGCTATGGTGTTTTTGTAAACAAGTGTCCACAATGTAAGGGAGTCAGTAAGATATGGTAATGATGCAAAATGGCATTAAATGTTGGTCAAATGCATATATACAGTGTAACCCGGATATAAGAGAGTTGTCGGGACCGGATAAGAAGTTTCTTATATCCGGGTTTCTCTTATATCCGGATTTGGTCTATTTTGTTTTATTAACACAGGCTCTAGTTTGGGACCAGAGAAAATCTCTCTTATATCCGGGTTTCTCTTATATCAGGGTTACACTGTATTTTGTAAAGATCTGAGAATGTTCGTAGATCATGAATTTAAAGCAGGAATAGGCTAAAACCAAGGTCAGTACTTCTGGCAACTTCTTCCCCAGAACTATTATTTTGTGATAAAGGTCCTTGAGAAGATGTTTCCCCAAAGACTCAAATGTTCACCTGTTCAAGTTGAGGGTCATTCGTTTTCTATCCTTCATATCCCCATAATAGGCACCTTTTCCCTTTACGTCCTTCTAACAATCTCATTCAGTAACTCTGGCTCTTGGGCCTTCATTCGGGTGGAATAATGTTTTATTTTTAATCATTTTACCACAAGCAAGGCGGGAATTCCACTAGTACATAGGAGGTTACAGGGAGTGAAAGTGGGAGAAAAGACTGTGAATACGGGGGGGGGGGTTGAAGAAAAGATAAAAGATGAACAGGATTCAAGTAGATAGAAGATGGCGATTGACGTTGCATTTACATTTTTGAAGATTGCAGTTATCAGGGAAGCAGGTAAACGGAATGGAGTTCCACAGGAAGGAAGTGCGATTAAATAAACTGTTGGAATAGAAGTGGTTGTTATATTTAACTGTTTCAATATTAAACTGGTGAGACCCAGATGTCAATCTAGTAGCACGCTTAAATTCATGTATTCGGGGCACTAGCTCGTCCGAGCAGTTGCCATGAAAATATTTGTAGAAAAGAAAGAGGGAAGCCACATCACGTTGGTGAGAAAATATCTGAAGTTGAGATGCCACGTCAGGACCTATAACATTGCATATCCATTGCTATTTGGATGTCCGCTCTGCATAAGGATTTCGAGCCTCTGAGCTGTGCATGAACTAATCCAGTCCGTGATATGTCATTTTTTTAAGCATTTCACCTCAAGCAAGGAGGGAGTGCCACTAGCACGCAGGGGAGGGTACAGAGAGTGAAAGTTAGAGAAAAAAATGCGTATGGTGGGTGAGGAAAGGATAACAGACGAACGGGATCAAGGCAGCAGAAGATGACGACCGACGTTGCATTTAAATTTTTGAAGATTGAAGTTATCAGAGAAGCAAGTAAGATGAAGGGAGTTTCAATGTCGGGAAGTGATATAAAAGAAACTCTTGGAGTAGAAGTGGCAGTTGCATTTAACTAATTCAACAGTAAAAGGGTGAAACCTATATGGCAATCTATTAGCACGCTTAAATTCATGTAGAAAAGACAGAGGGAAGCCACATCCCGTCGGTGAGAAAGTAACTGAAGTTGAGATGCCAAGTCAGGATTGATTATATTGCAGATCCTTTTTTGGATTTTGTCCAGAACCTCGAGATGAATAGCAGGAGCACCAGACCAGATATGGCAGCAGTAAATGTATAAAAAAAACCTCAGAGAATATCAGCTTAATACGATCTATCTATAAAAACAGTGATGAAAATAAAAAATTACAAATATATAGAAAAGGAAATACTTTGTTCCAGAAGTAGAATCTATCAGGGTAACTTTGTCCATTTGCAACCTCGTAGATAATATTCATTCAATCTGAAATTAATTTGGCTTGAAAATAAGGCAGTCGTCTTAGAAAAAACGCTCTAAAAGATGCAAACAAAGAAAGGCTACTGAACTGTTATATAATACCAGTCCTCCTATAAAGCAGTGAATGCTGGGAAATTTCTTCACCGATACAGGAACGGAAATATGGTTCTATGAAAGGATATTGAGAATACCATAGACTGAACATGTTTTAAGGGAAAATAAAATAAAAAGGATGCTTATACTTAAAAACCGAAAGATTCAGTTACAATTCCTACGATACACAATGAGGAAAGAAGTTTTGAAGAATTTGACACTCACAGGATATAATGAAGACAAAAGGGAAACAGCGAATAACCTAGCTAGCAAGCTTCCGTAAATCGATGCCAGAACCCGCAGTTGGAGGGATGGTGATAAGACAAACATTAGTAAGAGTTACATAGAATAGGAAGTTGTGGAGGACTATAATATATCACGTCATAAAACGACATAGTATATAAAAGGAGATGAAGAAAGTTGGACATCCCCTTGAAAAAGGCCTCGATATTTAGCGAAACTCCTGCATATGGACAGAAAATGAATTAAAAAAATACACAAAACTAGAAGCGATATAAGACAATGATGTCTCTTCTCACCGGACGTATTCAACCTCTGCATAGAGGCGATTCTGAGAGAATTAGAAGTTCTACCAGGATTCGTTATTGCCGGCCACAATCTTAACAGCATAACATGATAGCAAGCACAGAAGGAAAGCAGGAAGAAAGGATTAAACATTAACTGAAAGAAATACAGTGGATATTGTTATCAGTAAAATAAACGTAGCAAAATCAAGCCCAGTACAACTATTTAATATCTGTGAATTTTTTAACAGAAGACTGAATGTGCGACATCGAATACAAGAGATACATTGAGAGAGTGAAAAATATCTTAATAATTTGCTTACCTTTTTTAAGCCAATTATTAAGAAATGCATAATTTCGTTATGAGCAAAGAAAATAGAATTTAAGTGTTATGTAATATCAGTCCTCCTATATACTGGACAATATTTTCACAGATCTAGAAAAGATTTGTGGCAACAGAAACTCGTTCTACAGAAGGATGCTGAGGATACCATGTACCGAGCATGTGAACAAAGATAAAGCTTTAGAGAAAATAGAAACAAAAAGGACGCTTATACTTAACATCGGAAAGAGACAGTTGAAATTTCTCATTAGAAATAAGACGGTTCGGAAAATTTGATACTCACAAGACAGATTGAAGGCAAGCGGGACAGAGGAAAGCAACGCAAAAACTTCCCATCGGGAGTGAATATATTGATGGGAGAGATAACAAATAACAAAATTTATTATCACTACAAGGAGAGGAAATTGTGGAGAGTCATGATCGTCACCTTCCAGAAAGCATATAGGACATAGCAAAAGAAGATCGTAACAAAAGCAATGATGACCCAATTCTGCAAATCGCGATGCCAGAAACCATATTAATCTTAAGTGTTTTTAATTATTTCACCCAACTCCAACCAAACAAGGCAATAAGAAGCAATGGGGCTACTGAGTGTGTCAGAATATTGAAAAAAAAAGAACATTGTCATAGAGATAGAACAATGAAAGAACAGAAATTAAGAAAACTGTAGGTAAGGATTGAAACTGCATATAAATTTTTGAAGATCAAAGTTGACAAGAAAACAAGAATCCAGAAGAGAGCAGCAGCAGCAGCTTAGAAGGGTGAGGGAAGAAACATTTAGCATAGAACTTACGGTTACATCTATCCATTCCAACTGTAAAATGTTGAGACCTAACAGCCAATCTAGTAGTACGCTTAAATTCATAAAATCTAGGTATGGGGCAGTTTAATTTTCGAGGAAATTTTCAGGCGCCCCAAACTTATTAATGCCACACTGTTTAATAATTTCTCATTTTACCACCCACCTAGCTAAAAAAGGATTCAATAATTATAATTGGTCCATGTTATTACTTACAGAATTTTATGATTCCTATTTTTATATGTGCCGTTTCCCTTGAGGACATGGATGATCACGGTTCTCCATAACGCGTGTAGTTCTTAGTAATGTTTGGCTATTTACCCTCTCTCCCAGTTCGCGTTCCGACATCCATTCATACAGTTACAGGTGATCTGCTGCCCCTCCTTTGTATTCGATATGCCCTGCGTGTGTTCAATTCACCAGGCTGTCCTTTCTTATTTATTCGCCATTGTTCTTTTTTATTCTTTCCAGAATTATCACCTTCCATTTTCTGAAAAGGTTTCTTTTACTAAATTCTAAATTTTTGGTCCTTTAAATAATTTTTTCAAGAATTCCTGTTCATTGTTTATAGAGAAAAAAATCTCCCCAATTATTAAGACAACCTCTGTATTAGGCACGTTAAATAATTTCTATATTTCCTGGGTTCGCGCACGCGCGTGCGCCTGCGTGTATTTTCGCTGCGTAAAGGATCGTTTGGATTTTTTATACCAGCGATGTTCAAGGGGGGGGGGGGTATGAAGTCTCCAGGAGATAGTAAATGCACAGTAATTAATTTTAACATGGCTGTAAAATGATTTAATCCATTGAAACCTGAATGTCTCAATATTACATATATGCTTTTGTATATCATTTTCTTTATATATCTACATTTATTTACGTATTTTAAACATTTTGATATCATTTCAAGATGAAGTATGGCGCCAAAATTTGATATAATTTCAACATGAAGTATGGCGCCAAATTTGATATAATTTCAACATGAAGTATTATACCAAATTTGATATAATTTCAACAAGAAGTATGTTACCAAATTTGATATAATTTCAACATGAAGTATGGTACCAAATTTGATATAATTTCAACATGAAGTATGGTACCAAATTTGATATAATTTCAACATGAAGTATGGTACCAAATTTGATATAATTTCAACATGAAGTATGGCGCCAAATTTGATATACTTTTAACATGAAGTATGGCGCCAAGTTTGATATAATTTCAAGATGAAGTATGGCGCCAAATTTGATATAATTTCAAGATGAAGTGTGGCGCCAAATTTGATAGACAAAATCCGGCAGTTTCTACAGTCTGATGACTGTAGCTTTGCTGTTCCCACTAACCCTAACCGTGATTGTCGATACACTAATGCACTGAAACCTAAAACCTAAACAAGTTATATTAACTTTTTTAGTTAGTTCTGATCCATTTATCAGTGCAATTTTTCTGTAGGTAGTGCTAACCAGCACAAATACCTGCAAAGATGGCGCTGGGAAAAATAATATTTTAATAACGACTAGTCTATGGAGTAGACACGCAACCGTGTCGAATGGAAACGAGATAAATTTATTAATAATGGTGTTTATATATACAGAAATAGGACGGAAGACGCATAGTGAATTGTATATCTGTTCATAATAACCAATAGGAGAGAGGTGAACTGGAAGATGTAAAACCAAACACGCATGCGCATCTTGCTTTTCATTGTTGCCAGCCTTTCTCGACTTTCTTACGACTGCGCATTAACAGAGAAAAAAAGACCAGAGAAATGTTGTTGATAGAAGAAAGGATTGAAAGGGCGCGTAGAAGTCATGCACAAAGGGGAAGCCTGTTAATATTTAATGCTCGCTTCGTCGTCTATCACTGAGTTTTTCTTGCTGATTTTCAAATCATTCGGCCACTGCATTCCGTCTTTATTCTTTTTGGTCTCTGCTTGATTTTTATTTCGTCTTTCTTTCTTGCTTCTGTCCTTGTTTTGGTATCTGTAAGCTGGTTGAGTTATTGTTAAGACGTATTTTAAATGTCTGTATAAAAACATGAAAAACAAGGTATGTTCACTAGATTGGACAGAAGCCATTTGGATCATATTTACAATTTTAATATTATAATACTTGAAATTGGCCTATAAAAGTATCGTCTTTGTAATAAATGAATTGAGAGATGTTCAGTGCGCTTGAAATCCTATCTAGAATTAACAAATCAGCATCTCCCTCCTGATTTGTGTATCTGCAACACCTTGTAACTCATTGCTGGGGAAAGTGGAATAAAAAAAATCAATAATTCCGATAATAATGACCTAGTATTTAAAATATATTATTATTTTCAGTTTTTCTAATTTGCTGTTTGATACAATACTTTATTTTATCTGAGAGCTGAACCTTAAGAATTATAGTTACTGCGCATAATACATTGAGAGATTTCTTCTGAGTATGTGAGAAGTGCTCACGAGCAAAATCGTTTTTGTTTCATATGCTGACAGATTACCTGAGATTCTATTACAGTGCATATATCTATAGTAATTTCATAACCATTTTTAGTACTGTTCCTATTATCATTGGAAGTTTATAAGATATTCAAACCAGATGTTTTCCTATATGATCATGCCTTTATCTAAATTCATTTGGAGTTACTGTGAACTACTCAGTGCTTATCACCTTAATAGTTTCCTCATATTTCAGGATCTGTTCTATGCATTCAAATAATTACGGGGTTGGTTCTTGTTGGGAAGATTTGACCTTCCGTATCTAAGATTAATCTATTTGAGTGTTTTAAAATTTCAACCCAGTGATCCAATACCACTGATAGATCAGATGTTTTCCCCGTATATGTAAAATTAGTATCGGCCATATAAGACTTAGTCTTCCCATTTGGTTTTCAGGTTACTTAGGCCCTTGATTTTTGTTTTTCTTTGATTTTTTGGTCTCTATGGTTTTTTATTTTAAATCCTGTTATAAACACATTTATTATTATCATTTTTTTTATTTCCTTTGATTTCTGGCGTTTACACATTTCTTTCCGGTTCCCGCCCAGGGACCTAAGGTTAGAAATGGCATCATGACACTTTCCACTGCAAAAAAAAAAAATAATTACATAGATAAAGCCCTTCGTAAAGTGTGGGCTGTACATGTCAGAATATTTTTTTATCTCTTTGAGGCATGGACTTCTAGGGATCCCTTCAATTAGTTTACTGGAATCTTTTCCAACCAATCCTAGGGCTCCAACTACAACAGATATTCTTGATGTTCCCATATGCCACATTTTTGAGATTTCTATTTCAAGTTCCTTGTATTTTGACAGCTTTTTGGATATCTTCAAAGATACATTGCAGTCTTCAGGGACTGCCATATCAATAAGAAGGTACTTTTTTTGTTTGTGGTCTTTGATAACAATGTCTGGCGGTTGGCTTTGATTGTCCTGTCAGTGTGTATTGTGTAGTCCCATAGAATTGTAACAGGTTCTATCTCCGTAACCGGGTCTGGGTGGTGTTCCTACCAGTTATTATTATTATTATTATTAATAATAATAATAATAATAATAATAATTAACTAATGTTTCACGTTACTGTTCCAATATTTTTCAACAGTTAAGAGAAGAAGGCTATTTGACAAAAGATAAAGAAAAGCATGGCAAATAGAATTTTAAACAATATTTCAACAGAATGTCTTCTTTAAGTTGTGTTAAAACAAATTTTTTCAACTATAAAAATATATAAATTTACAAAAAAAGACTTTGTACAAACGTTACTCGTCTACGATTTATTATTGACTGAATACAGTAATAGTGGCACAAGGCCGAAAAATGGAGACGGACCAAGGTAGTCAAATTCACGAACCATTCATTCATTACAATTTACTCATTCACCATAAGGATCCGTCACCATTCACATATACATGCATACACCATAATACTTCACACACACAGGGTCCCTAATGAAAAACACCCCATGACTTATAATTTCAATATATAAAATTGTGCATCCAAATATATATATATATATATATATATATATATATATATATATATATATATAAATTATAAATATATATATAGATTATAAGAATATATTATACATATATATAAATTATATATATATATATGTAAATATATATATAAATTATATCAATATATTATACATATATATAAATTATATTAATATATATATATAAATTATATCAATATATTGTATATATATATATATATATATATATATATATATATATATATATATATATATATCAATGAAATGTTAGTAGGACCCATCCACTGAACAAAAATTTAAAGTGACCGCTGTATTTTGTCCCCCGACAAAATCGCTAAGAGACAGTGAGGAAAAATTTATGGGCATTAGAAAATTTAAAAACTGACCCAGTGGAGATAAAAAAAAAGGCAGACCAAAACAAGGGAAGGTTAGGAAGCTTGACTTGGATCATAAAGTGAAGCTGGGAACAGGTCGGGAACGACTCTTACTTGCATTAACTAGGTACACTTAATCAGGAGAACTCTCCCCGGGAAACCGCCCCATTGGTAGTTGAGGAAAATTAAAAACGAAAATCAATGCAAGCCATTTTCACACGAACCAGGTTCGCCATAGTTACCCGCCTTTCGCTAAAATCTGTCAATTCCAACATCTTTCTATCAGTTTTATCTTTATACTGAGCTGCTGCTCAAAGAATCTGATCAGATCCTAATGAGGATAGTAATCGCATAGCAAGAATTTCTGCATCTGCCTCGTCCAAATCCCCAATGTATCCGTTGCTAGCATCGTCAGAAACACCATCCGTTTCACTCCAAATTACCGGTTTGACACTGTCAAACGCGTATGCGCGATCAAACTTTTAGAGATCAATACGAGACTTCAACTCGCCGAAACAGTCCCAGAGGGGGGCGCACCCACAGACATTCGTTGAAGGCGTGCAAAACCGTTTCCTCTAACCCAAGATCATCACAATCAAACAAATCCGCCAAGACCCATCTGAAGGCTACGTCATTGAGAGGTAGCCTATTCAAAAATAATCGCCAGAAAATTCAGATTTACTTAGATAATCTCTCGCTGGTGCAGCGTATCTCGGTCGCCGACAAGCCAAATCTGTCGCAGAGCAAATCTTTTGCGTCCCCCTCCACTAATTCCAGATACAAAACTCTCCTAGGCAGAGAAATGTCACTAGGAACGGGGGGGGGCGTGATGGAATGACGCCCAACCAGCTCTCCGTATCGACGTGGACAAGGTCCACCCTCGCATCCAAGGTACGCTTAACCACCAAGGAGACGCCTCTAACCAGTTGGACTCCGGATACTGAATAGAAGACAAAGTCTTTAGACAGCACACAACCAACGTTGCAAACAAAGTGCGTCACCTGGTTCGCGGTGACATCCACACTGAACGACAAGAAGTCACGAAGCAGGCGGGCAACCTTACCTTCCAGGCAATTGATATTTAAGATAGCTATCTTGATAAAAATGATTTAAGTCTGAAAATTCTCGAGGTTGACTTTCCTACGCTGCGCGTTGACAGTATATTCGATCTTGAAGGTTAGTGTGAGTGCGTCATTTCCTCGCCTTACCGTCACTCCTCCTGTTTCTGGATCTGAGTGCCATTGTAGGCTGAGGGATCAGTCGGATTTCCTCCTCGAGAGTCGATTGGCTTTGAACGTCATTCGTCGGTCCAGTGAATTTTCTCGGCCTAGTCGAGTTTTGTATCGGAAATTAGTGGAGTAAATTGGACTGAAACGGATGGTGATTATGACGATGCTGGCGTTTGAAAGAGGGCGGATTTGAAAGGCGCAGATGCAGGAAATCTTTCGATGTAATCGCTCTTTTTATCAGGATCTGATCAAATTCTTTGAGCATCAGCTCAGGAGAAGAATACAACTGATGGAAAACGGTTGGTATTGACACATTTCAGCGAAAGGTGGGTAACTTGTGGCGAACCTGGTTCGCGTGAACGGGCTAGCCTTGATTTTCTTTTTTTAATTTCCCTCAAATACCAACGGGGCTGTTTCCCGAGGAGCCCTCTCTTGGGTAGGTGTACCTAGTTAATGCTAGTAAGTGTCGTTTCCGGCCTGTTCACGGGTTCCCCCTAGGATCCAAGTCAAGATTCCCAACCTACCCAGTTTGTTTTGGTTTGCCTTTTTTTTTCTTTTTTCTTTTTATCTCTACTGGGTTTTTTTAATTTTCTAACGCCCATAATTTTTTCCTTCCTCCTCACTTAGTGAGAGAGCCTATTGATTTTGTCAGGAGACCGAATACAGCGGCCACTCTAAATTTTTGATAAGTGGACGGGTCCTACTAACATAATTCATTTTCAGTTTTTCGGGGTCATCACCCACCCCCATTATTTCATTGATATAATTTATATATATATTTTTGTATGCACAATTGTACATATTGAAATTTTAAGTCATGGCGTGTTTTTCAATAGGGGCCCCGTGAGTGTGAAGGATTTTGGTATATATAGGAGCGTATGGTGACAGATAGATTCTTATGGCGAATGTGTAAATTGTAATGAATGAATGGGTCGTGAATCTGATTAGCTAGTAGTGTCGGCCAACCTTGACTTGTCTCCAACTTTTCTAGGTCTTGTTATAATTACTTTATTCAGTCAGTAATAAATCGTAGACAAGCAACGTTTATACAAAGCCTTATAATTCTTTATAGATTCATGCATTTATATACTTGAAAAATGTTTTTAAACATAACTTGAAGACAGACGTTCTGTTTTTTCTTTTCTAAAGTCGCACTTTTCTCTTAAGTATTATTATTATTATTATTATGATTATTATTATTATTATTATTATTTCTTTGGGTTTCTGTTGTATACACATTTCGTTCCGGATCCCAACCAGAGACATAAGGTCAGAAATGGCTTCATGACGTATAAAAACCCCTTAGACCACACACATCTTACGCAGATAAATTTCTTCGCAATGTAGGAGCTGTACTTGTGAATAAAGTTTTTAGTACTTCTTTAAGCCATGGACTAACAGGAATCTCTTCAACGAGTCTATTGAAATCTTTCCCAATCAATCTGAGGACCCCAACTACAACTGGAATTATTGATATGCCATATTTTTAGATTTCCACTTGAAAATCCTTGTATTTTGACTGTTTCCGAAGATTTTCAAAATACAGTCTGCAGAAAGTGCATTCATTTTATGTGGTTTTTGATCAAAATATCTTGGTGATTAGCTTTGATTGTTCTGTCTGTGTTTATTGTAAAATTGCTTAATGTCAGTTATGATCCACTTAAGGATATTTGGAATTATATTGCACCCTGGGACAGACAACATTTTTATGGCTGGTATTTTGTTTTGTGAATTCAATTCGGTATTTAACACGCATATAGTATTTCTTTTCTTACTTTCTCCTTCTTTTGGGTACGTTCTATTCCATCTCCTTCGCTGACTTATTTTTGCACTTATTGAATATCAAGTTACATCCCGAAGCCTTTGGTGTTCAGTAATTTCCTGACTGTTCGTGCTGTGACAAGCAAATAGGCATTCTGCAACACATAAAACTTAATGGTAAATCTAATGCTTCCAACCATTGGGCAAAATTCCCTGACACTTTTTATAATACTCCGATTACAATAAGCACAATCTTTTGATATTTACACATGTTTTTGGTTTTGTATTTTTCTGTCCTTTCTTTCCTTCTCCATTACTCTGGTATCAAGAACAACAATAATAACTTTTTATATGGAAGTTGTATTATTCACTATAGAGTCGATCGAATTTTGGCCTCAACCACAGCTTTAATATGACGAGAAATTGACTCATACAAGTTATGGACAGATGTTTAGAGAATTCTGAGCTATTCTTCAAATAAAACCTGCTTTACGTCTTTCAGCGGCGATAGCCGAAGGAAGCTATCCGGTGACTGCGACGGTCAGTCTAAATAGCTTACCTCACTTTGGTCATAAGCCGTGTGTGAATTGAAGCATTATTGTCCTGGAGGTATCATAGAACAATGTTTACACAATAGGATTAACATGATCAACTGAGATAATCCTCTGTCAAGAAGAATAAGTAAAGCGTCAAGAGGGTCACGTGATAAAGCTGACAAAATCATCACATAGATATGTCCATGAACAGGGAAAAGAGGGAATCATGATTCCTTAGAGAGAATGGCATTTTGCCATTGTCATTGACTACTTCTGATAATAATTGAAAAACCATTTTATCAGTTATTTTGCTTCTAATCACTTGACATTAAACGGGAATATTTCGAATGAGAAAACAAATTTAATTAGAATCAGTACAAAAAGGCATATATTAAATCTAGTTTTGATGATCTGAATGAATAATGTAAAACTAACATACTAAGATATTAATTCTAATTCCTGCTAATTTTAATCGAATGATACAGGAATATTCTTAGACTCTAGGAATTGCCTACAAAAGAATAATATTTTATGACTGTATTGGGTTGATTGAACCTATAGAAAATGATATACAAAGTAGGTTAACTATTCCTAGGATCGAATCAAAGAAGTAAATTTTAACATAGTATCAGAGAGGTAAGATCTGTTAAACTAAATCCACTGCATGGAAAATATATTTCAGAATATACGAACGTGTCCATGAGTTTACTGAACGAGTGAACTTTATTCATCCAGCCACTGAAAAGATTTCCAGCGCGGATCTTTCTGCAATATGAATAAAGAATCGATTATCTGGAAATATTACAGCAAACTATACCTTGCACCCGCAAGATTGGCGTAATTATAAACGTTTCATATTTGACAAAAAATACAAATGTGATCAATATATATCGATATTGACAGTGTGGACATATGAATCACCATTGCATGGTGACTGTCAGTTTCAAGCCTCAATGTCATCTTTAGAGCAAAGATTCCTACGTCCACACCGTCTATCTATAAAACAGTATCTCTCTGTTTCTGTGTGCTTGAATGTCTGTGTGACTCGAGTTTTCACTCGAGATCCATCCAACCGATTTTGACCAAACTTGACACATACAATGTACAATGTAAGAGATAAGTTCTTAGCGTAAAAAAATCAATAAATTTTAAAAATCAATATTCGATAAAGACGATCAAAAATCGATAAATTCAACTTTTTTCCTCCGATTTAGTTAAAAGTCAGTATGTAGGTTCCTTATATCATGACAAGCTCGACGATATCTCATTTTTATTTCTACGCCACTGCATTTAGTGAAAAACCGCGAAAAACGAAAAATCAATTTCAACACAAATCGATTTCAACTCAAATTCTAAACTAAAAACTCCCTCAGTTTTCAAACAATCTAATACAAACTTCACTCAATTGTAGCTAACAATAAGATGATGGTTTAACAGTCATTTAAATAATAATTGAGTCCACCCGCGTAAATAGAGAAAAATAGCGATTTTTACTGGTTTCTTTCTTATTTTGCGTTGATCTTTCAAACAATATTCATCAAACTTAACAATTTCTTTACAAATGTAACTTCTTTTACATCTCTGGTAGCACACTGAAAAATTGAATTTCAAAAACTCTAAAATAATTGTGGTCTGAAGTGGGTTTTCATGTTGCCTGTTCTACCCCTTCATTTCATCGGTTGATTTCGATTGAATAAATACAGACTAAATCTGTTATATCAGTAACTGCATTAATTCAAAATGTTTTTAATGAAAATACTTTAAAGTAATTGAAGGAGATAGACTCTGTTACATCTAAATATGATGCTGTTTTTGCTCCATTTTAATTGAACGCTTTTCTGATCAACCAGCTGGGTATGGCTGATAGTTTTCAATATTGATCACACTTCCTCTAAGAATATGATAAATATTAAACAATATCTATATATGTGTGTTTGTGACAATGTACGTACATACATAGTACTGGTATTCCTGTTGATGATTGGCAGTCCCTAATATCTGATTGTGACCTGTGGAGGGCTGTGATTTTCAAGGGTACTGAACTTTTTTGAAGCATCCAGAGCAGAACGCGCAAAGCTCAAGAGAGAATTTAGAAAACGGCAACGTCTACCAGCCAATGTGGAGATGTGGAGAACTTTGAAGTATCTGAACGGTTCCTGCTGTCAAAGGTAGACCTGGTTAATCACATGAAATCGCGTGTCCCCCACATGCCGCGCATTCAGTCCCATCAAGGAAACTTTTCATGCTCCCACTGCTCTACAGATTACAGCTGGTGGTTTCAAAAGTCACATGAAAGTTCACACTGATGCTAACACCATGTCTGTCGTCTCAACCAACGCCAATAGTCACGAATGCCAAATCTGCTCCAAGATGTGCAAGTCGCTGGTAGCATTGAAAAGACATCAACGGGCTCACGGATGGTCAAGCAATGAAGGAGTGGCAATCGTCTGACAAGACGTCGCAATCAACATGTACATATGTAAGCCTGTAAAATCCCAATGGTGACTAGGTACACAGCTGGAGAGTAATATGCGCTGTTAGCATTATTCCCCTATAAATATAAATGTTTAGTTGTATATAAATATTTGTGTTTATTTTAAGACATTTTATGTTTATACATTCTTTTTGTAGAAACAAATATTAAAGTAAATGCTTTGTTTATAATAAACAGTATTAAACAACATTTACCGACCTGAATGTCCGACAGGAATCGAACATGTATCCTATACGGAACCGTCATATAGCCTGACGTGACTTTAGCCGATTTGGCCATAGATTAGCTTTCGGTTAGCAAGGTCGATTTTACTGTCTTTAAACTACAAACGATCTTGCTAACCGAACGCTTTTTATCATGTATCTCGTGTATCATGGTAGTTCTTTTTTGAGAGACTAAATTACAATAGACTAACCTCTATTCCTCTATCTCTTTATACCATCTTCTAGTTAAATAGGTTAAAAAAATAAAAGAGAAGGATAAAAGTATTGTTAGTAACGCTATACTCGTTGCTTAAAGGCGTAAAGCCATAAACAACCGAACGAGAAACGGCTAAACATTTTATAAACGTAAACAATGGAAAAGATGCATATTGGCTATGTTTGTATTTTATAATACGATACTAATATGTGAATATTGCAAGTATTATTATTGGATAAAGTTACGTAGAATATCAGTTTTATCAAAATTATGTATATTTTAAATATAACTGTACTTTTTCACTACAGTAAATGGATATATATTTTGGTCAACGGCGTAGCCAGAGCCCAGCAGTACATACGCTAATTTCATATCTCGTGCATGATAAGACCCCTTCAAAATTAGGTCTTCAAAAGTCGCAGGATACGTGACTATATATGGTATATTTTTCATTTTACTTTCATTTTTTTTTTCCTGAAATTTGTAACACATAACCCAAAACCATGTACCATTGATTTTTCTGTCTCGGGCTTGTATTCATTTATTCTTTTAATGTATTCCTTCTTTTTCTCATATTTGCTAAATCTATCTGCGATCTGAAAGTCGCTACAAGACATCTTAGCAACATAAGATACGCAGAGAGAGAAAAGTGCAGCAATTCGTGGACAAGTTACTAAAAGAAACGGCGAAGAAAGGACTAACCATCAACTGATAGAATATATCGCATTTCTCATCACTTCCTTCCAACCATCTGTCATCCATATCGCTATCAAGATCCAATATTTTCTCTTAAAAACAAACCAATTTCTACTTGTATAAATATTTTAAGCATTATTTTTAATAGTGTACTGTATACAACTATATCAATAACAATGCCATTTTAACGCCTCAGTCTTCTGAGGCCAGTATTTTGAGCAGGCGAAAATATTGACTGTCTAGTTCGGCAACTCAGCCAATTAGTAATGTGTTCGCTTTTTCACTCAACCTGACCGATTCTGAATAAGATTTTAGAAGGATAGAAAAAGTACGTACTGGACCCACTTCAAATGATGCAGAAATGGATTGCTTTGTTTTGTTTTACGGCATATCAACCTCAATGGGTTATTTAATGCCGACAACACTTTTAGGATAGATTCGTACGAATAGAATTAGTATGGTTTATTTTGTATCTTATGGCATATCAACCTCAATGGGTTATTTAATGCCGACAACACCTTTAGGATAGATTCGTACGAATAGAATTAGTATGGTTTATTTTGTTTTATGGCATATCAACCTCAATGGGTTATTTAATGCCGACAAAACTTTTAGGATAGATTTGTATGAATAGAATTAGTATGGTTTATTTTGTATCTTATGGCATATCAACCTCAATGGGTTATTTAATGCCGACAACACTTTTGGGATAGATTTGTATGAATAGAATTAGTATGGTTTATTTTGTATCTTATGGCATATCAACCTCAATGGGTTATTTAATGCCGACAACACTTTTAGGATAGATTCGTACGAATAGAATTAGTATGGTTTATTTTGTATCTTATGGCATATCAACCTCAATGGGTTATTTAATGCCGACAACACTTTTAGGATAGATTCGTACGAATAGAATTAGTATGGTTTATTTTGTATCTTATGGCATATCAACCTCAATGGGTTATTTAATGCCGACAACACTTTTAGGATAGATTCGTACGAATAGAATTAGTATGGTTTATTTTGTATCTTATGGCATATCAACCTCAATGGGTTATTTAATGCCGACAACACTTTTAGGATAGATTCGTACGAATAGAATTAGTATGGTTTATTTTGTATCTTATGGCATATCAACCTCAATGGGTTATTTAATGCCGACAACACTTTTAGGATAGATTCGTACGAATAGAATTAGTATGGTTTATTTTGTTTTATGGCATATCAACCTCAATTGGTTATTTAATGCCGACAACACTTTTAGGATAGATTTGTATGAATAGAATTAGTATGGGTTATTTTGTATCTCATGGCATATCAACCTCAATGGGTTATTTAATGCCGACAACACTTTTAGGATAGATTTGTATGAATAGAATTAGTATGGTTTATTTTGTATCTTATGGCATATCAACCTCAATGGGTTATTTAATGCCGACAACACCTTTAGGATAGATTCGTACGAATAGAATATGTATTCTTTGGTTTAGATTGGATTGTTTAATTTTGTTTTACGGCATATTAACCTCAATGGGTTATTTAATGCCGAAAACTTTTTTATTGCTGGTAATGTTTTTCTTCAAAAATCTATTTCTGGCAATATTTTTCATTGAAGAAATCTATAGCTGACCATATTTTTCCAAAGAATGTACAATTGTTTGTATTGCTTGTATTTTTTAAAGTATTGCTGATAATAATTTTTCCTTAAAATTGTAATTAGTAGAAAGGGTGTACGTGTGCTTCTGATATTATGTAAAATACATTACTTAATAAAACAGGGTCAAACGAAAGGGTGCCAATATAATCAGTATGAAAAACATATTAATTATTAACGATATGACAGAAATGGAGCACGAAAAGAATGGTTTTAAGTTCGGAACTTTCGGACACGCCTGTGTCCTTCATCAATGGAGCGAGAAATAAACATGGAAATGGGAATTACTCAGCGACCGATGTTTTAAGATGGTTTATTTTCTGGTGGATATCATATTATTAGCAAAACCCGGAATCTGGTTTTTCGTTAAAATTTAAAATTTTGATCAGTGTATAAGCGTTAGACCGGACTATTCTATTATCAATGGTGGGGGGGGGGGGGAGGGATTAATATTGTGAACATAGATGAAGAGAGTTATATGTTCTAATCTTTGTCGCCATATTTATTACAACGTTTCGGCCTTTCAGTATCTCTCTATATTTCTGAGATGAGGTATTATGTACACTATTTACATTATTCGGACTATTGTCCTCATCGTTGACGCCATATTTATTACAACCGTTCGGCCGTTGTCCGCTCCGGCCTTCTTCAGGTGGTTGGAACGTCGAACTGAACCCTTTATTTCCCTCACTGTTCTAGTTCCACGTACCATGTTTAATGGATGTCAGTTATCAGTTATCTCCTGTTAATTCCCTTCTCTAAGTTCTCCACTGCCTTAACCGGGTATTGAACTCACACTCTTTGTGTCTTGTCACTGGATCTAACTCACGCCTTTATCCACAGTGCCATGTATCCTTGTGTATGTTCAATACCCAGTTAAGGCAGTGGAAAACTTGGAGAGGGGAATTAACAAGAGGGTGACTGGAAAGTAGCCATCACTGTACATGGCAATACTTCCATTACTAAATTGAGTGTAATTAGGGAAATCATAGATGGCAGAACATAAAAATATACTTATATAATGGCTGTTAAAATTTGGAGTTAAAATGTGGGTGAAGGGTCTACTCATCCGAGGAGTGATGTTGCTGATAATGGGTTTCCTTGTGGAAATTATACTCTCTGAGTAAACCTAAATCTTTCTTTATTCCCTTTATATGGGAATTTACTTTTAGGATATAATTCAATTGCGATCTGCGTCTATCTTCCCGGCTAACAAACCCAGACGCTAAAAGCAAGCACCCGACATCGTCGATGCTATGACCAGGTTGGTTAAAGTGTACAGAGACCGAGAAATTATTGTTGTTTTTGTCCCTGATGCTTTTTTGATGGTTATTGAACCGTAAACAGAATTCTATTCCAGTTTGTCCCACATAATTCCCATGCTTGCATTTGTGATAGAAAAGTAAGTATAGATGATTGGTACTGTTACAGCTTGTTATAATTTGTGGAGAAAAATGATGCCTTTCAAGATTACTCCATTATCTTGCCTATGTGACCTTCATCATCTGGCTTTCTTCTTCTATATTTTGGATAGGAGCTATTCAAATTTAAATTTAATTTAAAGCAAATGGAACAAAATTTCAGTCGGGGTGTGTGTGCAAAAACAGCTTGATTTGACACCTTTGATATGCATTTGATGCAATAACTGATTCAGTGAACTGATGAGCAGATTTCAACATTTATATGACAGTTGAATTGTCGCAACAAATGATTTCTTACTCAACTTGACGTCCATATTGTCTCATTTTGATCTTACCGATGTGATCTCTATCTACTGGCTTTATCCTTTTATATTTTAGATAGGAGTCATCCCCTTGTTCAAATTTAAATTTAATTTAAATCAAAGGGAAACGAATTTTCAGTGATGGGGATGTGTTTCCCCAGAAGACACCTTAAGATCAAAATGAAATATAGTTATCCCAGTACTCTAGGAGTCATTGCCTTGTTCAAATTTATATTTAATTTAAATCAAGGGAAATAAATTTTCAGTTCGAGGTTTGTGCCCCCGGAGACCCCCTTTGCTGAAAATGATCATGCCGATGTGACCTCGATCTTCTGGCTATCTCATATAGGTTGGATAGGAGTCATTTCACTGTTCAAAATTTAATCTAATTTAAATCAAAGTGAAAATGTTTCAGTCCGGGGTTTGTATCCCCTGGGAACCCACTTTGATAAAAAGGAATATATTTATCCAAGTACCCTGTGTTATGGAGTTTCAGAATATAAATAGTTATGAAGAGCAGTTCGATAACAGACAGGCAGAGGCTCCAACGCTCTTTCTGTGAAGTTTATATGACACATTATTGTAACTCTGTTTTAAAGTTAACCCTCCTATCTCTTTACCTTTCCTTACTCGTTATATTAACTCTTTTTTTTCTATTCTCTCTTCATAATGTGAGCCCACAAAGAAAACTTTTCTGAGTCAATTTATTATTGCTATTGTTTCATCTTGTATTTTTTATTTTCCAAGTTAATTATTCTATTAATTTTTGTATATGTGTCTGTCTGGGATATATTGATTCCATTTCACAAAATGTAGTCGGTCTGATGAGATGGATATACTTATATTCATCGAAATAAATTTATTACTGACTATGGATTTTTAAGTTTTTTTTTTCTAATTATTCTTATAATTTGCTCTGTATGATATAATGAGCTCTCATATGGACGAAAAATCCTCTTTCGAACAATCCCTACCAATTAAAATTTGGGTTTATATATTTCCCTGATTTTAATATTTTATATTCCGTTAAAAATTAAAAATACCAATCTACTATTAACAGTATTTTCAGTTCTTGTTTCCATGAAATTGTAATACTGGGTTTGTCAAAATGTTAATAAAAAACAATAAATCGCTATTTATTAAAAAGTAAGGGAATAAATCTGAATATATGAATTCCTGGTTCAAACTGTGAGGCGATAATATGATGGTTGTACATAAGTAGTACTACTCATAACCATCTTACGAAGGTTGATATACCATAACACCCCCCACTCATTCGGGTTGACTTCTCTTAAGCCAGATTTACCCTACCTCATCATGAGAATGTATTCTGTCCGCCTGAGGAGTCAAAAAAGCAATTCAACCCATTTCTTTTATATTTAGGCGAGACACGGCAGCTAGATTTGGTTAAAGGTCTTCGAGGCAAAGAAAAAAACAAACAATTGAGAACGCATAATATGCAGTGTGAATTTATTCGTCTCTCGTGAATATGTATGTAAATAGAATTTAAAAAATTATCATCGTTGTCAATTTTTGTTTGCTTCATACATTATTGATTTTAAGGAGATCGATATTGGTATTGTTCTTATTTTCTGCTTTTTCTACGAAAGATCATCTTTTAGTTGTTTCTTCACGTAGGGCCATTGACGTTTCAGAGTTTTTATTGCATTAAATTAACTATTAAATGTTTTCATTTATTAGCATACATCTGTTCATATATATTCATTGCTGTCTATTTCTATCTATCTATCTATCTATCTATCTATCTATCTATCTATCTATCTATCTGTATTCCTTATCTATCTATCTATCTATCTCAGTCTGTTCGTTATCTATCTCAGTCTGTTCGTTATCTATCTCAGTCTGTTCATTATCTATCTATCTATCTATCTATCTATCTATCTATCTATCTCAGTCTGTTCGTTATCTATCTCAGTCTGTTCATTATCTATCTATCTATCTATCTATCTATCTATCTATCTATCTATCTCAGTCTGTTGTTATCTATCTCAGTCTGTTCATTATCTATCTATCTATCTATCTATCTATCTATCTATCTATCTATCTATCTCAGTCTGTTGTTATCTATCTCAGTCTGTTCATTATCTATCTATCTATCTATCTATCTATCTATCTATCTAACTATCTATCTCAGTCTGTTCATTAACTATCTCGGTCTGTTCATTATCTATCTATCTATCTATCTATCTATCTATCTATCTATCTATCTATCACACTCTATTCCTTATCTATCTATCTATCTATCTATCTATCTATCTATCTATCTATCTATCTATCTATCTATCTCAGTCTGTTCGTTATCTATCTCAGTCTGTTCATTATCTATCTATCTATCTATCTATCTATCTATCTATCTATCTCAGTCTGTTCATTATCTATCTCGGTCTGTTCATTATCTATCTATCTATCTATCTATCTATCTATCTATCTCAGTCTGTTCATTAACTATCTCGGTCTGTTCATTATCTATCTATCTATCTATCTATCTATCTATCTATCTATCTCAGTCTGTTCATTAACTATCTCGGTCTGTTCATTATCTATCTATCTATCTATCTATCTATCTATCTATCTATCTATCTATCTATCTATCTGTCTGTCCCATTCTGTACATATCTATCTCTCTCTCTCTCTCTCTCTCTCTCTCTATCTATCTATCTATCTATCTATCTATCTATCTATCTATCTATCTATCCCATTCTGTACATATCTATCTATCTATCTATCTATCTATCTATCTATCTATCTATCTATCTATCTATCCCATTCTGTACATATCTATCTATCTATCTTCTGATATCATTATTTAGATTATTTACATGTGGGCTATTATCCTCATTTTTGTTATAATGTCGCGGCCTTCTAATCGTTTATCCTTCCGGCTTTCATACGGTGCTTGTTGATCTGGGTAAGCTTCAATGATTTTGAATCTCAATCATCTATTTACTCTACCGGGGTGGGGGTGTATAGTTTTCGCTCCGCTGCCCATATCTAGATATAGCTCGTCTAGGGCTTATTATCACACGCCCTGTTTACGAGTAGAAACAGACCGTTCCAGACATTGAAATTACAATTACCATGTTCACAAATAAAATTAAAAAAAAAAACTTTAATCCCGTATGATAGAATTCTGAGTGCAAAAACAGGGAGTCTTAAACCTAACCTTCCTGCTGATGAGTCATATTTGAATGCGCTAACCGCGGCTTCTCTTTACTTCAGCTGCTACTTGAATCTTGTAGTAATTTCTATTTGTTTATTTGTTAACGGCTCCCATATCGTATTCATCTCTATGCTAAGTCTACTAACAATATCCTCTGGGCCTTGCATATACGCTGATGTTTTCTGATGCCCTTCCCTGTTCAGTAATTTTTACTTCATACCACTGGTATTCATGCCTAAACCTTCCCATCCATACATTGTCAGCCATACCTGACTTCATGGTCTTAATCCTAATTACAGCTTTTCATTGTTCTTCTAACCCAACGATCCCCAACGTAGGGCATGCGTAGGATGTGCACCCTTCGGTTTACTATACCAACGTCAGTTCAAATTTCATTTTGCATTATTATTTCATGATTAAAATGATCAAAATATATTACAGAATAAGCTTTCATTCAAATATTTTATATTTCTGCCTTTCAGTTCTCTGTTTTGTTTTGAATCTATATATATTTAACTGTTTTTATGTTGTTGTTGTTTTAAATTTTTCTCTTTCATGAACACCATGGTCTTTGGAGTCTTGTTTAGAGATCAAGTTAATGGTCTTTTAAGCTTCCTTCACCTGAATTACAGTAAAATTTTGAATGTATAAGAATTAAATATTACAGGGGTGGGGCACCAGAATTTTAGAAATAACAAAGTGGGGCATAACCCAAAATCGGTTGGGAACCACTAAATTAATAGATGGTTCCATTTCCTCAAAGTCTTCAATCCCCGATCAGAAACCTTGCTGCCAGATGTAGTTTATCGTAATACCCAGGACTGGAAATTTAATTAGAAACAAAGTAAAGAAGGATAAAATTTTATGTAATATCAATTTTCTTATATAGCAGTGAATGCTGTGACACTCTCTGTACAGATGATGACGAGATCAATTGTGTTCTATAGAAGGAGGCTGAGAATACCATGGACTGAACACTTGACTAACAAAGATCTTAGAATCTGAAAGAGACAGTTATAATTTCTAGGAAACTTCATAAGGAAAGAAGGCTTGGAAAATTCAAAACTCACAGGACATATTGAAGGCAACATGGGCAGAGGAATACAGCGAGAATTCTACCCGACATTCTTGTAAAAATGGGTGCCAGATCAGGTAACGGGACAGATATTAAAACAGTAAATATTGTCAATAGCTACAAAGAACAAGAAGTTGTGGAGAGCCATGATTTCTGACGTCATGGAGGGACACGTTACATAGTAAGATATTACAGGGGGCACGAGAATTTCAGAAATACCGAAGTGGGGCATGGTCCAAAATCGGTTGGGAACAACTGCTCTAACCCGACAGATCACTACTATCTATCTATCTATCTATCTATCTATCTCAGTCTGTTCATTATCTATCTATCTATCTATCTATCTATCTATCTATCTATCTATCTCAATCTGATCATGACTCAGTCTGTTCATAGCTATCTATCTATCTATCTATCTATCTAAATATATATATATCAGTCTGTTCATATCTATCTATCTATCTATCTATCTCAGTCTGATCATGTCTATCTCAGTCTGTTTATATCTATCTATCTATCTATCTATCTATCTATCTATCTATCTATCTATCTATCTATCTATATATCTATCTATCTATTTATCTAGTCTAGTCTAGCCTCGTTTTCTCTGTTCACATTATGCA
>CAXIWW010000383.1:55000-97500 GCA_964036315.1 Acanthosepion esculentum | reverse complement strand
ATCAAGTGATGATGTTGAATAAAGGGTTTTAAAAGATTCAAATTAATTAACCACCCCTCGCAAGGGGAAACTCTGTTACATAAGCTGGAATGACCAATCAAAATACAAGTATTAGAGAATTAAAAAAAAACTTGACAACGAGGTAGGGTTATAATAACTTTTGAATGTTTTAAAGTTGGGGTTATACTAAAATAGAATTTATTCTAACTAATAAGTATTAAATTATACGATAAAATTTGAAATTAAAATTAAAAATATATACAAACAAAAAAGTGACTAGACAGGAGATATCACCACGACCCTTTATAAAAAACAAAAAAAAAACAAAAAACATAAATACATAATGAAATCTGAATGCAAGTTACCATACAAATAGGCACCGATAAAGACACGTACATACATCCACATACATTGACATATACACTTCGATACAACAACCAAGAAATATTCAAGATTGAAAGTGTTATTAAACGAATTCTAACACTTATTAAAAAAATAACTTATACAGGCAAATATACATAGATAAAAATGGTCTAATATAACAGAGAAACAAACAATATTGAAAGGACATTAAAACAGATATATATGTATAAAAATTACACTATCTAATATATAAAAGCGAAAATTCTAAATACATAAATATATATACAAAATATATATTTCATATATGTCTATATACCCCTTCAGTACATTAGGTGAAAGAAAATAAGAACTACCTACAGATATATGTGTACAGTGTACACACATTCTTCACTACATACAGAAGCACAGAAAAGCCTACCTATAGTCAAACATATACACACAAACATATACATACACACACACACACACACACACACACACACACACACACACACACATATATATATATATATATATATATACGCACATACATATACGCATACGCAAATGCATATATAATCTAACATTTTTAGGCATTTAAAACAACATGCCTGCCCGCGTACTCAATTCCGGAAAATCCTTGTTGAAAACCCAAATATACTTAAACATGAAAAAATAAACAAAAAAGAAAAATTCTTGAAGCGATATACATAAAACAGTTGAAACCTAACCTGAACAAAATAAACTATGAAATCTCCACAAATATTCTTAAATGCTTATAATTGATAACAGAAGCCATTGGTTTATACCAACGGCTTCCCATATTTAACACTTCGCGTTTTCACTCTCGCGTGGTCATATGTGATGTCACGTGCTGCGAAGCGATATTCGCTTCCGCGTCTCGTATACACGAGATAGTCGTTGCTTTGAAATTATTGTTTCGTCCGTGTATTGTTTGATATATTGAAATGTAATTGACATCTTTGATAATGGCTTATGTAAGCCGATAGCTTAGATTGGATTTAAACATGTATCAATATGGTGATTTCCTTTCGTTTTTCAATGATAATGTTATTAAGCTTATGATACAATATGAAAGGAATTTACTTGAAATAAATAGACAAAACTTGTCTATTTTATTTAATGAAACATACATCAATATATATATATATATATATATATATATATGTACATATATAAATATATATATATATATCTGTGCGTGTACAATATAGTAATAAATTGTAGAAAAAATGCATAGATTTAAGTAGTATCACTAAGATCTCAATTCTGTACAAAAATAGGATCACACGAACGAAAAAATTCAAATTCACACATTTGACATCCATTAGACATGGCACATGGAACTAGAACAGTCCACCCCAGTGAGCGAAATAAAGGGTTCAGTTCGACATTCCAACCACCTGAAGAAGGCCGTAGCGTACAACGGCCGAAATGTATTAATAAATATGGCGTCAAAGATGAGGACAATAGTCCGAATAATTTAAATAGTGTACATAATACCTCATCTCAGAAATATCGACAGATATATTATCCTACTAAGTAACTCTATATTGAAATATATTGAAAATCATTTATCTAAACTCAACATAAAATTTCTTACAACTATATCTAAGACAATAAAAGAAAAAAATCCACATTGTCATACATCTTACCCCCAAAATTGCTCTTGATATATAAAAATCTTAAAGAAAATGATTTACAATCTTTTCCCTAAATATCGATATAAGTAATTGGAAAATATATTTATTAACCAATAAAACTTTTGAATCTAATAAATCTATTAACTTCCTGTGAAAACTATATTTTCTTATAAATAGCTTTTATTTTTGTAAATTATTTCTCGTTTTTGAAGTATTTCCATAAATCGGTTGCACAGGTTACATTACGAAAATAACCAAGTGAGATATAAAGAAAACGTCATCGTAAAACTAGTAGTCATATTGTTACTTGGCTGACAGTCTACTTCTGATGAAATGACATTACGCACACACACATATAATATAACGCAATTTACGGATTTTCCTGTGATAATTTCACACATACTTTTTACCCTATACAAACGCAATTCATTTCTTTTGGGTTGTAAAAAGAAGACAAAAACAACACAAAAATATTATGAATCTTGTTTACGAAGAACTTCATAACGTGATTCTTTCAATTTAAAAAAAAAACATTTCATACTCAATAAATTATTTAAATTTGTAGAGATGGGTTTGAAAATTATTTCTTTTCTTCGCTTTTCAAATACTTTTCCCTCTACACACACACACACACACACACAGACACACACAGACACACACACACACACACAGACACACACACGCACACACACACAGACACATACACACACAGACACACACACACAGACACACACACAGACAGACACACACACACACACATATATATATTGATGTATGTTTCATTAAATGATATAGAAAGTGTTGTCTATTTATTTCATGTAAATTCTTTTCATATCGTCTGACAAGCTTAATAAAATTATCATTAAACGAAGAAAGAAAATCACAATATTGATACATATTTTTTAATCCCATCTAAGCATCCTTCTTACATAAGCCATTATCAAATATGACAATTACATTACAATATATTAAGCAATAAACGGACAAGACAGTGATGATAGTCTGTTTCTGTTTACATGGAAGATTTCCAAGCAACGACAAACTCGTGCATATAAGACACTGGAAGCAAAAATCGCACCGCACCTCATGACGTCACACATGACCACGCGAGAGTGAATTCGAGAAGTATTAAGTATGGGAAGCCGTTGGTATAGATATATCCAGGTACGATGAGAACGAATAGAGTACACTTCCAACGTTCGTAACAATTAATTTAAAAGAGGGGGTTCAATACATAGTAGAACGATATCATTTATTTTAGGATATTTCAACAAAAACATGTAAGAATCGCTACACAATTCCAGTCGTGTTTCAAATCATAACGATGCGTCTCCTCGGGTGATTGTAAATTACTGGCGAGTGAACGATTAATTTGGTTTCAAAAGCAAAATACATCCTCATTTTTTGAAAAAAATAAAGCCTCGAGGGCTTTACCCTGATCAACCAATCGAATATGACTTACGTTATATTCAAACTAAGAGAAAAAGAAAAAAATGTTGTCCATTAAAAAATAAGTGCCTTAGTGATTTTCTTGTTTACCTATGTACGATTTCATCTAGTGAAAATCCAACTGTTTTGAAATTTTATATTGGCAGTACTAAAAACTCATTTAAAATGAGGTGATATCAACACATATCTTAATAACAGTGCGTACCGTAACAGAACTTCTCTTTCTAAATATTTTTGGCATTTAAAAGAAATTAATAAAACTGCTACGGTAAAATGGAAAATATAAAAAAGAACAAGAATCTGTAAAGACTTATATGACCCGTGTCCCCTGTGTTTACAAGAAAAGCTGCATATTATAAAGTTTCATGACATTACATTTCTGTTAAACCAAATAAATGAACTAACAATATTATGCCTGCATTGTATAACTTTTTACCTTAATATATATATTTTAAAGAATTTTTCATAAATAATATACGCATTACAATCACATAGCCGTTATTTTATTAGTATATAATGGTCCAGACAATAATTATTTGATTTGTTCAACTTTAATATTGTCATGTTTTACCGTCCATTCAATATAATTAGCTTCGTATATAAATGTTCTAAATTTTTTTTTAACTTTACCTATCGGCCTCTTTAGGAAGTTACCCAAACATAAAAATTCTGAAAATACTTAAAATAAAATTTTTTGTTCAAGGTAAATTTATGAATTCTTCAACAAATCTGAACTCTATATTTGGCTACAATATATTTGTCGTAGACATGTCTAGATCGTCAATTTATTATGACATGAATAACCCACTTTTTTCAACCATCCGACCTTATTTTTCATTTTTCTACTTTAGCTTAGATCTGTCTTTTAATTGGTTAATCCAGACAAGCAAACAAGTATATTTTTTAAAACTGACCTTAGCCCCACCCACTTTTTAACTTTCACAAGAGGTAATTATTTATTTCCAAATTTCCCAAATAAATCATTTGTATCATGTTATATTCTATCGTCCGAAGTGGAACCATTATAGTTCCGAAACATGAAAGTGTTTGTGTAACAATGAAAATGTATTTTATGGTAATTTTTTATAATAAAAATATTATAATAATATTTTGCTCTATTTTGTATTGAGCACTTTTTAATTATGATATATATATATATATATGTGTGTGTGTGTATGTGTGTGTGTGTATGTGTGTATGTGTGTGTGTTTGTATGTGTCTGTGTGTTTGAAGGCAGAGGGAAGGCGTATCATTCGGTAGCAAGAATTCATTCACGTTCAAGTGATTTCGATATAATTTGCATATTTAAATTTTTAAGAAATAATTGGAATTTATCTCTTAATTTATATCTCTCCTCACTGTTTTTTCTTTGTTCTAACCTTTGACCTCACACCATAAATATTTTGTCCTTTTCTTCTATAAATTCCATCAAATAGTTATGCATCTGATTCGGTGTTTCAGCTTGCTTCGATGACTGTCAACATAGGCTGCTAGTGGTAAATCCTTCGGGATTTCTCTCTTCATTATTTGTCACAGAAATTTCAGCAGCCTTTGTAGTTCCTATTTTCTTGAAACCTTCCACATTGCTCACATGTTGTGCTCATGTTATTCTCAGCATTTCTCGATAGGTTTTGCTGCCGAGAAAGCAGTGTGGTGAGGATTCATGCCTGAAATAGACAAATTATATGCCAATCTAGTACTGCGCTTAAATTCGTAAAGTCAATTAGCGCACAATTATATTTATAGACAAGGCAGGGGCAGCTACGTCACAGGGTTGGGAATGTGGTTGAACCCGAGATGCCAGGTTGGGACCGAAAGCATTGCAGATCCTTCTTTGGATTATATCAAGAGTATTAAATGTGTTTACAATTTTTGGACATTGAGTTCTACCTGGATTCTATCCTCTTGGGAATTTATATATATATATATATATATATATATATATATATATATATATATATATATATATATATATATATATATATACATATATTGACCACTAATATTATCTATCTATATATATATGTATATATATATATTGACCACTAATATTATCTATCTATCTATCTATCTATCTATCTATCTATCTATCTATATATATATATATATATATATATATATATATATATATATATATATGGCAAAATCTAACCAAATCCGGTTAAACGAATATCTCATGATCAATTCGAAGCTAACAATCAATTGCCACATTGTTCACACATACACACATACACACTTGGTGAGCCGGGTACTTTCTCTATAGTGGTTAAATGAGAGTAGTTTAGTTTTGGTGGCATTCGAATTTACAAGGCATTTGCTGCCCCAGTTAACCACTGACTGGCGGTCCTTTTGAAGAGCTGCGACCAGGTTAATTTTTTCATGTCTGACGTATTTGCTATTGATACAGGAGTAAATGTTAGTGTCATCTGCATAAATGTCTACTTGGGAACTGATGACATCAAGAAGATTATTGATGAAGATCAGAAAGAGCGTAGGACCCAGTATAGACCCGCGTTAGTGTGAAAGGATATGCAAGTGAACCCGTTCAGGATGACCGTCATTTGACAGGAACGATTGCATTAAATCAAGCAATCGTCCAGTAATATGGTAGTCCCGAAGATTACGTAGAAAACCAGCATACCAAACCCTGTCAAATGGCTTTGAGATATGTATAGCAACAGCACGAGCTTCAGCCAAGAAGGCGCAGTGAGACGCTTCCTGGGAGTCGAGCGTCAGCCTTGCTGACGGCAGGCAGGGATGTTTCTCTATGGTGGGTAAATGAGAGCAGTTTAGTTTTGGAGGCAATAATATTTAAAATCCATTTCCTTCACAAGTTGACCACTGATTGGATTTCCATTTCAAGACCAGCAGCCAGGTTAACTTTTTCAGCTCTGGTGGATTTGCTATTGAGACAGGAGTAAATGGTGGTGTCATCCGCATAAATGCCTATTTGGGAACTGGTGACATCAAGAAGATCATTGACGAAGATCAGAAACAGTGTAGGACCCAGGATAGAGGCTTAGCGGACACCTGCGGTTGTGTGAAAGGATCTGGAAGCGGGCTCGTTCAGGACGACATTCATTATATGATTTGATAGGAATAATTTTGATTAAATCAAAGAATCGTCTTGTAATGCCATAGCCCTGTATCTTACGTAGAAACCCAGCATGCTAAAACCTGTCAAACGCCATCGAGATATCTAGAGCCACGGCTCAAGGTTCACCGTTATTATCAAGAGCTTGATATACATTTTCAGTGATAGCCGTAGGCACGTCAGCGGTAGATTGGGCAAAACGGAAGCCAGATTGTTTGTCAGAGATTAGGTCGTGAGAGGTAAGATGCTTAAACACTTCAGCATTGATTAAAGCCTCGAATGCATTGCCGTAAAGCAGGTGGAGATTAATAAGACGATAGTTCGTGGGGTCAGATGGTTATCCAGAGTTCTTAAAAACATAAACTACAGAGGAAGACTTCCAACAAGCTGTAAATCAGGAAGCAGCGAGGCAATGGTGCTAAAGTTTGGAGAGAACTGGAGCCAGCTCGGGACGACGACTGGGATCCCGTAATCTCTACCCAGTGGCGGGGTTATGCGCATATCATTCAGTATAACCTCAGTTGTAAGGGGGATCAGGTGTGGATTATACACACACACACACACACACACACACACACACACACACACACACACACACATATATATATATATATATATATATATATATATATACATATACAGGTAAGTTGAGAACGATTGGATAACAATTCCAACGTTGGTAACATTTAATTTAAAAGAGGGCTCACTACAAAGTAGAGCAATATTATTTAGTAAAATATATAACAGAAACAAATTAAAACTAAGTTATCGCTGCACCAATGATCTTGAGTGGATCATAAATTAACACAATAATGAAAATTTAAACCAATTTAATAATCTGAATCATAACACAAATTCCAAGGAAAATATTGTTAATGATACTGGCCAGGGTAATTGTAGCAATTCTGACCAATGTTCATTGCCAAACAAATGTTTAACTGAATCTCTTGTTTATCTTTGTACTATCTATACAATAGAGAATTCGTATAACGTAAGAAGACGTTGTATTTTCCTTTTAAAACTAAATCGTTCACTCGCCAATAATTTACAATTGCCTGATGAGATGCATTAATAGGCATCGAAACACGACTGCAATTGTGTAGCGATTTTGACATGTTTTCGATGTAATATTGTAACATATATATATATATATATATATATATATATATATATATATATATATATATATATATATATAAAGATATGCGTGCAGGTGTGCATAATTTCTCAGACTTACAAAGTACAAATACATACGAGCAAACACGCACGCATACACACACACAAATATATATATATATATATATATATATATATATATATATATATATATATATATATATATATATTTATATGCGTGTGTGTGTGCTGAGAGAGAGAGAGTGATGGAGAAGGAAACATAATGACGATGATGATAGATTTCTTTGCCACGTGAAAGATTGAAAAATTTTCTTATTCGAAAGTTTAAAAAAAGAATCTATTATCACCTTCTGTCGATATTCTATCTAATTTCTGTTTCGTTTGTTTTTTTACGAGAGTTTTAAATTTCCTCTCTTTTTTTTTTCTTGTTCATTCATTTTCTCTTCTCATTCGACTTTCGCGAAGTACTTCCCATTCCGGGCCAGTAATGAGGAGCCGATCAAGACTCGGCGTCCTGACGAAAACGGAAAGCCAAAATTTAATTGCAAAAGCGTCGACAGCTACATCCCCACATTATTTATTTCTTATTTGTGTAATAGCTCCTCACATCTCTGTCAAGAATTACATTCATATATATATATATATATATATATATATATATATATATATATATATATATATATATATATATATATATATAAGTAAGTAGTAAAAAGTATGAGAATCTCTAAAAAGAGACTGCCCCAAAACTGTTTACTGGTAGAAAAGAGCTCATTGCAATCGTGGCCAGTCATTGCTTACCCGGATTTATATATATATATATATATATATATATATATATATATATATATATATATATATATAGTGGTACTCGTTTTGAAAAACCTTGGGTATATCGGCTTGTAGTAGAAATAACCAGTGCCCCAGGGGAAAAGAGGAACCAAAAAATAAAGAATTAAGAACATGAAAACAATCGTCCAGAATTCAAGCTCAGAGTCCAAAGAACACAAGCCCCCAAAACGAGTAAAAGCAACTACGTAAAGTGCTCAATACACGAAGTAGAGCAAACTTAATATAAACCTAAAGAGCCAGGTAAACCTACCTAGGTTTCACCTAAACGGATCGTCATGGTAAAACTGGCTAGTTTTACCCTGACGATCCGTTTAGTAGAAACCTAGGTAGGTTTACCTGGCTCTTTAGGTTTATATTATATTATACATACATACATACATACAGATTGTTCTCCCTCTTTAATATTGTTTTTCTCTTACTCTTATTCTTTCATACTCAGTCAATCCCTCACATCATACTGGCGTTATTACCTTCCTTGCGGTGAAATGATGAAAACTTATGCTCACACACTCACACACACACACACACACACACACACACATATATATATATATATATATATATATATACTCTGAATGTATTTTTGTCGCAAGAGATCATCGAAACAATTTTTGTTAAATAGAGTAGACAAATTCTGCATATTATATTTTAAAATATCTTTCTAATGGTCGGATTAATTCCTGTGTATAAGAACCGAAAGTTTGAAAGAACTGTCTCCAGTTCATGTCAGTTTATTTCTAGTTTTGTCACGACTCAATTCTAATAAATACAAATCAATCCGCCAATTAGGAAAATGTTGATATATATATATATATATATATATATATATATATATATATATATATATATATGAATGCATTAACACACAAAATTACTCTTACAAAATTGGAAATGTATAAACCAATCACGTGTGGGAATGTCTATGCACGTATTTATTTCTGAGCACTACGCCCGACTTTCATTTGTAGTGTCTCGCTGTGTGTTTGTAAACACGTATAGCTGAAAGGAGACAAGTTTTTCGCAGGTTTCAATTTCCGTGAAATTCACTCAAATAGACAGACGGACCAGGTTTGCCCCTAAGTAATGAAGATGATCAACGCTTTAGAAAAAAGCGTTGGATTTCTAGTGCCAACATCAGAGCTGCGTTAGCCAACAAATAAAGTGCATACCTTGAATCCGTTTGCGAAAACAAGAATCACAAGACTATCGAATTTGACGGGATAAGAAGATTGTTGCATTATTATATGGGCAAGGTTGTAGGCATCTTCAGCCAAACGCAGTAAACAGAAATTTATTTGATCCTCTCCCTCGGCTTTTTCACAGACGAAATATTGCTAGACTCTCGCCACTCTATCGGTATATCCGTGGTAAATGTTGTAACGAGCTACATTCCAACGACTCAGCAGTTCTAATCTTCACAGCTAAGCCCCACCATGTCATGTATTCTGGGTCGTACCATCCTCATTCCATTTGGATATTCAATTAGTAAAAAGGAATTTCAGTCTTCCTTCCTAGAACTGCTACTTTGTTGAACCGATTCAAAAAAAGGTTGCTTTCCTGACCACTACAATTTTAACCTCTTCAAGTCTAGGGTTAATCGTTATATTTTCCATATATCCCCAAACACTGCATATCTTACCTATTACTCTTACCGCTCATACAACAATCTCATTCAGTAAGTATCTAATTTGAGTGGCTCTTGGGTCTTGTATATTGTCAAAATTTGTAAGAAAAAATCTACGTAAGAGTTCAAGTTTTTTTTTTGTTGAAAAACGTATTACCTATGTTGTGACAATAACCGTTTAGCCTATTTATTCTACCATCACCATGATCAATTGTGCAATGAAAAGGGTTTCGTTTTATATTTGTATTGGACTAGACAGCAAATTAATAGTTTATGTCTCTGCGAAGGAAAATTGTGGAGGGACGGTGGAGTAATGGATAATGGCTGCTCGGACTGCGGAATCGTAGAGTCGAGTTCGAATTCCACTCAGTTCCTTTACATTCACTTACGTGCCAATACCCTTGGGAAAAGTATGAATATTCTTTTTCCTCCCTGTGGAGGAAAAACTGAATTCAAGACCAAGAAACACCACTTCTACGGCGGCTGTTCCCTTCTACGGATTTCGGGGGAAAAAGGCCAACGTTTAAGCTTGTGATGTAAGACAGCTGTATTCAATACAATTTAACAATTCTCCGTTCTTTTATAGTCGAGCGACAGACAAATATGGTTGCCTTTATCACGTCGTTTGATTAAAAACGACTGTTTTATCATATTCAAAAAAGCACATCTCGAGATTTGTTCAATGCACTCTTCTTTCCAAACCACAATTTACAGTGAAATATAAATTTGTAAGTTCTACAAAACGCTAGAAGCATTCATGAATATGTAGCGGAAGTTTTACCTCATACATTTTTTATATATCGACACAGCAGCTAATATAAAATATCCCAATTCTCTCAACGAACTAATCTAGTATATTTCTGGTTAAAAAGAAAATAAAAACAGTCTAATGTTCCGTTTATAAAATCGGCCATAGTTCCCTTGCTGAAATATTCACCCATCATCATATTCTCTTAGATAAGAGAATTCTGTTTTCTGTTTTTATTGAATTTAATTTCTTACTTGATATATGTTTTATTCTTAAAAATAATAGAACACTTTTTATGTAATCTAACTCTGTTTCTTGCCTTCTGCCTACACGCTTCTTTTGGTTTTCATTTCTAGAGAGTTCTCCAGTCGTAAGTTGATTTCCGTGCTGTTTGTCTCTGATTAAAATTTCTGTATTTATTGGCTTTCCGAATGAAAATCCTAGCAGCATTCGTTAAAATATTTCTTCCCAAACAGTTACGACTGACTGCACTGAACCGAAATTTGAGAGTTCCATGAATTATTCATTGTAAAAAAAAAAAAGTAAAGCCGATAAGATTTTTAAAAAATTAGTTTTTCGCAACTCCGCATGCGCGCTCTCATCTGCTCCCTTTCACTCTCTCACTTACAAAATATTTTCTCTTTTTACATTCACAAAATGTTCCTTCTATTTTTTTCATCAGAGATTAACGCGCACAAGGGTAGTTTTTTTTCTGTTATTGACAGTCATACGTTTATTTCAACGGATGAAATTAAATCCTATAGTGATAATATAAAACCGACTGACTAAAACGATCTTGCAAAAACTATTTTTTATGTTTCGTCTTTATTACAAAATCTAGGTCGTTTATAGATTGTATGACCATTAAGTAAACAACATAAATAAGAAGTGAAGAACAACATTCCAGCGAGATGTAAATCCAGCTCAGTAATCAATAGATAGTTGGCAGATCGAGACAGTACCATAATAATTATCAGACGAAAGCTTACCCTTCCCAACTTATATGAAGTTATATGACAAAGTTATAAAATAGCTGAAAAACTGCTCTGCTTGTTATACGCGAATTTGTAACCTTGAGTAGATTAATTTTATCTTTAACTGTTGTAGGCTATAATTTTACCTGCAGCTGTCACTTCTTCTAAGCCCGACACTGCAGTAATATTTAATCGAGTAACATTAATTTTTATTTTTATTATCATTGGTACTACAACAAAGTGTCGGCAACTTTCGTCAATACCAGCTATCCGATCTAATTCTCTTTTGACATATTCCTTTTATTAATCAGATAAAAATAACGAAAGAATGAGATATTGTGAAAAAATATACCGGTAATGGTAAAACACTATAAAGCCACAGACAAATATCTCATAGCAAGCGACGAAACTTGATTTTTATATACAGTAATTTTTATGCTAAAGCTAAAATGTTTAAAGCATTTTTGTAATGCATAACTCTTTTCCTAAAGATGCCTCTTCAGACATTGGTTTACGTATGATATTCGTGTACATCTTTATGCCGTCAAAAAGGAGAGTACGGTTTGCCCCATATTTTTAAATAGATTCTTTATTCTCCAACCTTACTCTCATGTCATATTCAGACAACTTAGAATTACCCATTAATCGGAACTCTATGCAAAGAAACAATATTACGTAAAAGTAACTGTGAGTTATACTAATACAAATAAATTTGAATGATCTGTGCTACTTAGCTTTCTCTATAGACTCTAGTAGACATGGTATCAGGTGGGCCCTTTAATACTTTTAAGATCTACCGTTCGTCCATGCATTACATATTACTGTCATATCTTGTCAGTTGCTTCTGATATGGATTTAGAGATTCTTGATAAAATGCAAAGAATCTGTTATTTTCTCTGCCCCAACCTGGCATATCGGCTTCACTCACTTTTCCACTGCGTTGACGTAGCTTCTCACTGCCTTTTCTACAAATATTTTCGTGGTAATTCTTCTGATGAGCTTTCTTTTTCGTACCTCGAACTTTACGGATTCAAACACAGTACTAGATTGGCTGCTAGGTCTCATTTTATAGTTGATATGGTTATATAACCATAATTTCTATGTTATCAGTTTGGTTTTCTGTCCTGGGTATGACGATAAACTACGTCTAACAGCAAGGCCTCTGATCATGGGGTTTTGAGGAGCGTGGAACCACCTCTTAACTGCTGGTGTTCCCATGTCCACCCTGACTAGGTGTGGTAGCATCCGTTAGGGTACCATCTAGGGGCAAATAGTTAACAACCAGAGTCAAAACCCTATGAAAGTGTAAAAATAGGTTTCAATACCAACTTATCACATCTCTGATTTTAAATGTGCATCGTAATAGAAGCTCTACTAAAAAAATAAATAAAATAAAATAAGCAAACCTTATCGGCCTTGATGTACTATTATCCCCAAGCCGATCCATCCAGAGCATTAGAAGCCGGTTCAAGCAAGGATGTACAAGAAATTGTTAGGAGGATTTGAGATAATCATCATTAAGTAATTCATCGAGTTTTTGAAGAAAGCTCAACAGAATGCAGAAAGTAGTCGTGACTCTCGGGGGCACTATCCTTGGTTAAAGGAACTTGGATGAGTTCCACCACGGAATATGTGAATGAGCGGCGCTATGTCGAGTTTAATTCGTTACCTCTTCGTCACTCGTGGTACAGTTGGTATGACGTTTGCTTAATAGCGTCACTGTCCGGGTTTCAATTCCTGGTAGTGAATGCGCACTGCTGATGAGTCCCAAATATAGGACGAAGCGGCCGTCCAGTGCTTTCTGCATTCTGTTGAGGTTTCTTCTAAAACTCGATGAATTACTTAATTATGATATATATATATATATATATATATATATATATATATATATATATATATATTCTCAGTGTCTCTCATTAGTACGCATGTGTCGTCACATCAACAAGTTCTACATATGTGTGAGAGAGAGCGAGCGTATATGTGTTTACCATATCCTCTGGAGATTTAGGAAATAAAGCCTCTTGACCATATCCTCTCGTTTTTATTCTAATTCCTACCCATTAACAATACCCCCACTCAGTGTTTCTGTGTCAGGAGCAAAAAAAAAACTGTCCTGAAACCATTGTGGAGAAATAAGATTTGTTTTCTGGCACTTGATCTTCAGTCATGACAAGTGTAAAAGATGGAAACCATAATTTACTAAAGCTGTTAATGGTGTATCTCACCGAATAAGGTTTCACATTTCAGAGTATGGGTGTCCCAACGCACATAATGTACAAATATTTGTCATTTTGAAATAATAAAGTGAAACGTCTCGGAATATAGTCAATAGACACCTTAATAAACAAACTAGGAAGCTGCAAATGCCTCGAGGGAAAATTATCTAATTGTTTTATAACGTGTGCTAAATTCGTATTTTTCGTGAAAAAAAAACTCATTAAAATTTCAGCACGTAGTGATTACTCGTGAATATATTATTGTTATTTTTTTGAAAGTTTTTGCTTTTAACCAGAGATATTACATTATGGATATTTTCCCATCAAGCCATACGACTTCAAACAAGCCTTTCGCAGTATATTTGCAGTGCCAAGTAAAGCGATGGGATACTTCTGTTTTAGACTTAATTCTGATTTTCGTTAAAGCAGAATTTAAGCTTAAAAAGTCTGATATTAGAGCAAATTCAGTCAGCTTTTCTTTATAAATCATTTCACCAAAAGCATGGCAATAAAGCCACTAAGACCTAAGGGGGGTAACAGTGTGGAAGTATATGAGAAAAAAAACATTTTTGGCAATTTGTCATCAATTTTAGTTGATATTATGGTCAACAGGAACAGCCTCGTCAATTAGAAGACATTATCTTGTATATTTGTTAATTATTATTATTATTATTTGGTTTAGGGTTCCCTTTTCGACTCTGAGATGTTTTGATCAGCTTATGATAGTCATATATCAGCTTCTCAGCATCAATTTCCTAATCACAGTATTGTCACCTACCCAATCCCGAATATGTAATGTATCTCCAAGACGTCTTACGCAGCAGAAAGCTTCCTGAAAATCGTCTTGAGTGCAGCAACCACAAAAGGGAAAACTTGAGTTACTGCTCGGTATATTTCTCTGACTTGCGTTCTCCAGATCTTTGTACCTAATCCCAAGGTACTGTCTATGCACAAACATGGTATCAGGACGATTGCGCACCAAACGCTTGCCCATCAAAATCGGCGTATCCCACCCCAATTTTATTATATCAGTCTCGACTACACACGGTGGTAATTGATTGTACCACTTTTTTGTTCACTCAAGGACATATTTCGTCTATAGTTCCCATTGTAATCTGAGGCTTAATTGTCATGGAATCGTCGGCATATTTTTAGCGCCAGCTAAGTTTTGCCACTAACAAGATGTTGCATTCTTTCAGTAGCTTTCTTGCACAACCTACCTAAAGCAGCTGTGAACTTGAGATAATGTTTTTCTTAAATTTTTCTCTTGCTTTAAAGATATCACCTTTTCGGTCTCCTTCTTCAAGAACACGTTCCTAAGTCATCTTTATGGTTCTAGAACTACCGACTCTTGGGATTCTCGTGCGAATGCTCCGTTCAAGACTTTTTCCTTTCATGTATCGACTTTTCCCTCTTAAATTCACTTCCAATAATCCGAAAACATTTATGTCTCAACAGTGAGCTTTTCATTCAGTGCAACTTTCGGCATCCACTCCTGGCTAGTCCGTAACGACTCCGACAAGGACTTACATTCTGACGTTACTCACTCTTCTACCATACTTCTTCCGGTGTAGGTAAAGCCTATCGACATTACTCTTCTGATGTAAGGACCGTTTGATAGTTATCTTCCTTGTCGTTCATTATTATTATTTTTATTGTTTTATTTCTTTTGATTTCTGGCGTGTACTCATTTCTTTCCGGGTCCGGCCCTTGACCTAACGTCAGAAATAGCATCATGACATTTTCCACTGAGCAATCTAACCCCCCCCCCCACCAAAAAAACAAAAGAAAACATATTTTACATAGATAAAGGCCTTTGTAATGTGTGGGCTATACACGCGAGAACATTTTTTTCTATTTCTTTAACGCCTGTGCTTCCAGGAATCCCTTCACTTAGTCTACTGGAATCTTTTCCAACTAATCCTAGGGCTCCAACTACAACAGGGATTGTTGATGTTCGCATGTGCTACATTTCTGAGATTTCGATTTCAAGGTCCTTGTATTTTGCCAGCTTTTTGAAGTTATTCAAAGATACATTGCAGTCTGCAAATAACGGCCATATCAATAAGAAGTCACTCTTTTTGTTTGTGGTCTCTAATAACGATGTCTAGGGGGTTAGCTTTGATTGTTCTGTCAGTGTGTATTGTGTAGTACCATAAAATTGTAACAGGTCCGATCTCCGTAACCGGGTCTGGGTGGTGTTCATACCAATTTCGTTCAGTTTCCTTCCCGTAGAAGTTGCAGATTTTCCAGTGCAGATATTGGCCCACTCTGTCATACCGGGTTTTATATTCAGTGGGTGCCAATGCCGTGAAACCTGATACAAGATGATCAATTGTTTCTGGATATTTATCGCAGAATCTGTATCTTGGGCTAACACAATATTTTACTATGTGTGTTTCATAATTTCTAGTTAACAAGCATTGGCCATGTGCAGCAAGGATAAAACCTTCAGTTTCAGCTTTTAACCCTGCACTACGTAGCCACTGATGGGTACGGGATTTGCATTTGTCTTTGCTTTCTTTTTTAAGTATTTTACATCTTCAGCCGTTGTATTGTGCTTTACTTGTATTTTTTGAAGTTGTTTGCTTCCTATATTAAGTAATAAATACGCTTATTACTTTCATTTTCTATGACACGTATCTATATCCAGCCTTCTGTATTTTCCAGGTATCTTTGATGGTTAATTGTTGTAGTTTTGTAGGACATTTCTCGCTGAACTAATCCTTTGCCTCCCTCGGATTTAGGCACATGCAGACGATCAACATCAGCTTTGGGATGATGCATGCAGAAGCAAGTGAGAAGCTTTCTCGTCTTGGCGTCCATTCCCTTAATGTCAGCTATGATCCAGTTAACGATGTTAAAGCTGTATTGCACCACAGCGACAGCCAAGGTGTTTATGGCTGATATTCTGTTTTTTTTTTGCATTCAACTCGGTATTTAGTACCAGACGCAAACGCCTGTAGTACTCCTTTCTTACCTTCTCCTTCATTTGGGTATGTTGTATACCATCTCATTTCTAGGTAATTCATCTTACTCCAGTTCCCTAATCTTCGTGACAAAGTCTAAATCTATTGAGGGTGTTTCTGTATTTCTCCCATTCTTGAATGTTACTTTTGCACATTTATCTAATCCGAAATCCATAGCTACGTCGTCACTGAAACATTTTACACTATTGACAAGGCCCTTCAACTCATTGTCGTCTTTGGTAAAGAGTTTGAGATGATCCATGTAGACTAGGTGATTGAATACTTTCTTATTTAGTTTATAACCATAGCTACTGTTGTTTAGTTCATGCGTAAGGGGGATTAAGGACAAACAAAACAGAAGGGGTGACAGGGAGTCTCCTTGAAAGGTTCCTCGTCGGATATTCAGACGGTTCGAGATGGCAGTGCCTCTGGTGTGATTTAGGTATAATGTAGTGTTCCACATTCCCATGCTGTGCTTAAGGACATTTACTACCACCGGGGAGACTTCGTACATTTCCAAAGTCTTAAATATCCAAGAGTGTGGCACACTATCAAAGGCTTTACGATAATCAATCCACGCTGCGCTAAGATTTCTACATCGTTTCCTGCAAGTTTTCAGGATCATTTTGTTTATCAGTATTTGATCTTTGCAGCCATATGAACCTCTCCTGCATCCCTTCTGTTCAAGTGGAAGAATGCTGTTTGCTTCGAAAAAAGAGTAAGTACGGTTCCTTAGAACAGATGTGATCAACTTATACGTGACGGACAGACATGATTAATCAAATAATCTTTGAGAAACAGAATATTTTATAGTTTTTAAAAGTAGTCTATTAAAAGGTGTATATATTCATATATAGTTTTTTAAAAGGCGCCTATTAAAATGAGTTCATATAATGTACACAAATATATTAAAATAATATTAAAATCATTTAATGTACACAAATATATTAAAACAAATGGAAAGGAAGTGTAAAGATGGGAAAAATATTAAAAATGACGTAGATAGGAAGACATGCTAGAATCCTTACGTGGACAAGCCTATTCAAGCACATTCCGAGGCTATCGATAACAGAGTTATGTTTCCTGGCTGTGGCTGTAGAGATGTTAATGGAGTCTGCGATATGCTACCTATTTGATCAGTTGGTTTAAGATATAGTGTTTCATAGGATGGATTCGGCGATACCTGCAAGTTAAGCACATTGATCGATAAGGTACCTTTTAGGAAAACATTCTAGCTTAAAACGATAGCGATTTGGTCAATAAAAGAGGCAGAATTGGGGGAAATGAAAAAGAGAGCAGCTGGAATTAGCCGAAGGTGCCTATTACGTTTATTCGAAAACTAATAATATCTGAGTTTAGAGTAAATGTTTTAATTCTGTTCTAACATATTATTATAATAGTTGCCCTAAAATACAGGGTGTCCATAAAGTTCGTGTGCACTTCATATATATATATATATATATATATATATATATATATATATATATATATATATATATAGGGTGTCCATAAAGTTCGTGTGCACTTTAAAAAAATTATAACTTTATTTGTATTTGCAATAGAAATAATCTGTAAAAAATGTTATAAAGTTTAATGTACCTAGTTTTAAGTATAGCTAAAATAACTAATGTGATTTCAGGCATTACTGTAAATCAGTTGGCAAATGTTTTCCGTGAACAGCAAAATCGTATTACCCTTCGTATTGCTAATGATGGAGGACATGTGGAAACTTAAATAAAATTTCAATAAAACCTTAAAAAATATAGATTTACTTCTTTCTAATCCTTTTTACAAATTATTTCTATCGCAAATACAAATAAAGTTATAATTTTTTAAAAGTGCACACTGACTTTATGGCAAACCTTGTATATTACACATTCTTAATGATTATTTGATGTTATTAATATATTTTCTCTTTTCAGGGCGGGCACAATCACATCTTAGTAACTTTTGTCTTTTTGCTATCTCTCCTAATTACTATTCTGCTAACCATTTACTCGTTTGGTAGGCTATTCCCTGCTTTTGTCCGTTCCTCGTACCTTCAATATGCCCTGGGAGTGTTAGAATTTCTAAACCCGCTTTCCTCGTTATATGCTCTACAAATGTCAAAGTTCTCGTTCTGATGTTAAGTATAAGCGTGTTTTGGGTTACCATTTTTTAGAAAGCTTCATGATTGCTCAGATGTTCTTACTATTAAGTTCGGAAAATAATGACAGATTTCAGAATAAACCTTTTGATTTCTAATATATTATTACAATAGCTGCATAAAAATATATTACCCATTTCTAATGATTAAAGCATCAATCTCTTTCAGAATTCAAATTAAACCACATGAAGACCCGCATTTAATTGTTTGCATGATTTCAACCTTGGACATAATGCTTCTCAAGATGCTGCCAAAATTAACAGAGTACGGGGTGAAGTGTCCACTTGTGATCGGACAGTACGTCGCTGGTTTCTATTCTGCAGTGGAGATACAAGTCTTGAAGTTCCGAGTGGTAGAGTATGCTCATCTGCAACTGATAATCAACATCTGGAGCCACCAGAAAGTCGACGTGAAATTGCCAGAGAAGTGTCTCAGATAATAGATGTCAGCAGTTCAGTAACAGCTGACCATCGCTGAAGTTTTGTCGTAGATATAAGAGTCTTGAAGTACAAGGTGGTAGGGGATGTTCATCTGCAACTGAAAATCAGCATCAGGAACCAACAGTCAACGAAAGCCGACGTGAAATTGCCAGAGAAGTGTCTCAGATAATGGATGTCAGCGGTTCAGTAACACCTGACCATCTCAAGGAAATTGTCACCATGAAGAAAGTCGATATATAGATTCATGAATACATTGAATGTCAAAGAGTTCATCGTTTTTGAAGTGCATTCGGTGCTGCACCTACAACATTTGAATGATCCATTTATTGATCGAATAGTGACTTGTAATGGGAAATGGACCCATTATGACAATCGTAGACGATCGACTCAAAGGCTTGATTATGACAACGGACCCGAACACTTTCCAAAACCGAAATTACACAACCAACCGGTGATTACAATGAATGTTTTATGCTCCGCCATTGTTGTTATCCATTACGTCTTTCTAAGATGTAACAAGAGTATCACTGCCAAACCTTTCTGCCAGCAGCTGGATAAAAATCATTTTCAGTTAGGCAAAATGAGACCAAAGATAATTGATGAGGTTCAATTCTACTTGATGGCAATGCTCGGCCAAATGTTGTCTGGAAGTTCACTGAATTGGGATAAGAAAAATTGACATCTCCACCATATTCTCTTGATCACTAACTTCCACTTTTTCAAGCATCTTGCCAATGTTTAAGCCCAAATATATTCTCTTACAAAGAATATGCATTCAAAGATTTCTTGGTGTCCAAACCTTTAGAGTTTTATCGTAAAGGCATAAACATATTTTGAATTTGGAGGTATAAAAAACAATAATTTAGTGAGACTCACTAAAATTTTGCTTTTTATAGCCGGAGTTATATTTTCCGATTTCTTTTTTTAATTTGTACCTCTGGTGAAGTGGATCCTGATTACGATTACACTATAATAAATTATAACCATGGAATATTAGTGTTTTAGCCTTATATATATATATATATATATATATATATATATATATATATATATATATATATATATATATATATATACATACTCAGAGGACAGAAACTTAAGAATGGAAGTGTGTGCGAGCTACATTTTCTTTAAGAAAACATTCGATATTAACTTTAAACCTGTAGATCGTAATTTTCTGTATTTTCTTGTTTTATCTTTTCGGGCCATCCTAATGATTAAAGTGGCCATTTTGTTAATTCTGTATCTATGTCTTTCAGAATTTAACTGAAAACATTATATGCACTTAATATTGAAAATGAATAAAAAAAAGAGATGAGTTTCCCTTTTTGCTTGGTCATCAGTTCAGTTATTTGCCATGCGTGATACACGATTAGGCGATCATGTATCTTTCGATACATGACTGACCAGGCAGATTTTTCCCGCAGTAGGTTGCCATTTCTTTCTGCGGTAGACCAGTTACTATTCAAGGCTATAGGATCCAGTCTGTCCTGCTATTTACCCGTAGCCGAGAGGAGAAGAGGATTCATTACCTTTCCCAAGGGTATTAGCATGTAAGTGAATGTAATGAATTCGAACTCGGCTCTCTGATTCCTCAATCCGAGCCACTATCCATTACACCATCGTGCCTCCTTGCTTGCGTGGTCATAACACTTCTGAAAATGCTGCCAACATTAAAACAGCATGACGTGAAGGTTTCCACTTGTGTGGCGCTGAAGAGTTGTCGTAGATATAAGACTCTTGAAGTTCCGAGTAATGGATGATGTACATCTGGAATTGACAATCGACATCTGAAAGCACCATTCAAACAAAACCCAGGTGAAATTGTCAGAGAAATGTCTCAGATAAAGGGTGTCAGCGGTTCAATGATATTGTAAATATGTCAAGAAAATTGGCAACGTGAATTATCTGAAGAAATACGTTCCACATGAACGAAGTGAAAATCAAAGCGTTCGCAGATTTGAAGTGGGTTCGCTGCTGTATCTTCTAAATTCGAACGATTCATTTCTTGATCAAATAGGGACTTGAGAAATAGATCTATTATGACAATCGTATATGTGTTGGTAAAGAAAAGAAAAAGGAAAAAGAAAAGAAAACAAATAATAAGTGTCAACTTCCGGTAGGAATAGGAATAAATCTGCAACAGATTCGTCCCTCGATCGCAACACTTGTAGCCAAAATTCTGTTCAAACGACTGTCCGACGTAACAATCCAACAGGCAACGTAGAGACGGCAAAATTAGGTCACACACCCAGCCTTCGCTTCTCGCCAATAAGAACGCGTCTGTCTTTCGCAACAAACGGCTCGCGTTTCACCGCCGAGGCCCGACCATAATTTACATACGGATCACTAGACAACGAGATTTCGCGTTAGTCGTCCGAGACCACCTGTCATAAAACATGGGCGCCGCCATTTTGATTCTTTCCTCGTTCGTCCAGTATTTCCTTTTTCCAGGGACTGTTGCCTTTCAGTTCCACTACAGTATATCATCGTTTCAATGGTTTGAAAATGGTGAAGCATCCAGAAAATTTCCAAAACCGACATAGCACCAACAGAAGATTATGCTGATTGTCTGGTTGTCCGACATTTTCGCTATATATTAATTACATTTTTCTGGAATCTAAGCAAAATATCACTGCCGATGTTTAATACCAGTGAGTGGATGAAATGTAGATAATGTTAAGCTAACTTAAACCGGCACTGATTTATCAACGAAGTCCAATTCTGTTTACTGACACGTTACCATGATGACACTGTAGAAGCTCACCATTTTCCTATAATCTCATGTACAATGAATGCAACTTTTTAAAAGAAAACTTGACAATTTTTCATGCTAAAAGACATTCCACTTTAAAGATGATGGGGAAACTGCATTCAAAGATTGCTGAGTGCCCAAAAGTTTAGTTTTATCGTAACTTCGTAAATAACCTTGTAATTCGATGGCAGAAATATATAGATGTAAAGGGTTCCTATTTCAACTGCTTAAAACATTGCTTCAAATCTATTAATTCAAAAATAAAAGTTGATTTTAATGTTGGACATCATTTTTCAAACAATAGCAAAAGAAATTCCATTCGGATAAAATTTTGTAACGCTTTTCAGTAGATATTTTTAATTTTTTAACACGTGATCCCGTTTATAATAGTCTGATCTATCTATCTATCTATCTATATATATATATATATATATATATATATATATATATATATATATATATATATATATATATATTATTATTATTATTATTATTATTATTATTTTTCACTCCAAGCAAGGCGAGAGTGCCACTAGTACACAAGTGGCTATAGAGAGTGAAAGTAAGGGAAAACACTGTTTTGAGGGAAGAATTAAAAGAACGGTGATCAAGGCATCAGAGGATGTCGATTGACATTACATTTAAATTTTTGAAGATTATAGTTATCAGGGAACAAGTAAGAGGAAGGGAGTTCCGCTGTCGGGAAGTGTGAAAGAAGAAGCTGTTGGAGTAGAAGAGGCGGTTAAATTGTACTGTTTCAACAGATGCTTACAACCACTCCACGCAAGATATTGAGTAGAAACATAGTAAAAATCCGCTGCAGTTACGCCAAGGATAAATACAGAAGCAGAAAGAAAAATAATCTGTCAATCATCCGCCCAAAGCAAACCCACATATGTAACGGTAGTTTAAAAGATATATGTACTTTTAACATGACGATAGAAGGAATCAGTTTCCTTCCTCTTCTTTTCTTCTTTTTCTGACGTAAGATGCCAACCTAGTAGCACGCTTAAATTCATGCACTCGGAGCACTAGTGAAAATAGTTCATTCGAGAAGATGCCATGAAAACATTTACAGAAAAGACAGAAAAAAGCCACACTATCTCAGCGAGAATATGACTGGTGTCGAGACCCCAAGTCTGGACCGATCACATTGCATATCCGTAACATATAGACATACTCTGAAAACATTTCAACGCGTCTTTTTATGCCTTTCGTGTGTGGATTGTAAATTTTAATTGTTTTAACTAAAGCTGGCTATAAAGGAAAATAAGATTAGGTTTTTTTTTTTTTTCATTTGATGCTTTTTTATTTCCGGAAAGCAAAAAATGTACAAACAGCACCATGTGTCGTATAGGGAGATTGTCCCATAGGTAAGGGTATGATTCGAAAATGGTTTCCTGGGTTCAAGATTTGAAATTTTCATCTGGAAGGCACCTACATATAAGCCTGCAGTCGTTGATAATGATCAAATTAAAAGGTTGATTAATACTAATCCAGCTCACATGATACGGGACATCGCGGAAGTACTCCACATATGATATATATGCGTTTTAAGGAATTCTAAAAAGAATTGGATTCTTGAAACACTACGATTATTTGGTACCTCAAGATATATCGGAAATGTTTTAATGGATGTCACTTATAGCTAAGATTCTCTGGTTAAACGAACCTAAACTATCCATTTTAAAAACTTCGAACAAATATGTCCCGGAAAGGGATATATTTGTTCGAAGTAGCTAAGTGGTTTTGGCTACTGTAACCGGGTAGGACAATCTAGCAGGTAGCCGTAATGGACTTGTACTCGTCGTAGTCGTAGGCAATATGCTTAGACTTAGGCTTAGGTAGTAGGCGTAGGCGATGTACTTCCACAACCGTCTGCATTTATGGTTGACACCAGACAATCATATTACTGTGAGGGGGAACCTAGGTGTATGCATATTATTTACATCAAGAAAGTTACAGATGAGTAAAAAAAAGATTGGATTGTTTACTACCAGTTGAAAAGATTCCTACAGAAAACAAAATGTGCGATCGTCAACGACTCCAAAAGCCGATCTCTCATCTGAAGAAAGTGATGTTCTTTATCTGGTGTGATTAAAAATGTAATGTACATTACGAGTTACTTACACAAAATCCGACGTAGACATCAGGCAAGTCTTCTTCTCAGTTAGACCGATCGATGCCAGTAATCGATGAAGAGCGTCCGGAATTGGCCACTCAAGAGAGTATCATATTCTATCAGGACAACGGATGATCTCAGGTTTCTTTGGAGAACCGGCAGTAATTGGTACAGGATGACTAGAATTTCCCGCTACACCCACCTTACTCACTAGACCTTGCAATTATTTCGCTCTCTGCAAAAATAACAGAAGTTCTTGGAGAATAGAAGCATGAAGCCGCCTCAAAGACTTCAACATATAGTAAAAATTGGCATATATGATTAAATAAATCGGTTTCGTTTGATTTTGTTTGTTGTGCATTGTTTTACGGCATATCAACCTCAATGGATTATTTGATGCTGACAAGATTTCTATTGCTCGTAATATTTTTCCTTCAAAAATGTACTGCTGGTAATATTTTTTCCTTAAAATGTACTGCTGGTAATATTTTTTCCTTCAAAAATGTACTGCTGGTAATATTTTTTCCTTCAAAAATGTACTGCTGGTAATATATTTTCTTTCAAAAATGTACTGCTGGTAATAATTTTTTCAAACATGTATTGCTGGTAATAATCTTTCCTTCAAAAATTCATTGCTGGTAATAATGTTTTACAAAAATGTATTACTAGTACTAAAACCTATTTTTACACTTTCATAGTATTTTGACCCCAGTTTAGGGGTTAACTATTTGCCCATAGCTTCGACTCTGACAGGTGCTACCACCCTGGGTCAAGGTGGCCTGGGAACATCAGCAATTAAGAGGTGGTTCCATGCTCCTCAAAACCTTCCGATCAGAGGCCTTGCTGTCGGATGTAGTTTATCGTCATACCCAGGACGCGGAATAAATCTGTGTTCACATAATCAAATATTGTCTTTGAAATTCACTAATTTCGCTACTAAATTTTGTTCCAAGCCAATTTTACGCAAATGACCAGATGTGAAAATTCAACAGACATTTATAAGTAGTGTTAGTGAAATGAGGAGAAGAAAACAATTCAACAAATGAATTTCTAAAAAGGGTAAATGTTATTGGATCTTACCTGTAACTACATAATGAACTCTTCCTGATACTATAAAGACTGCGCCTCTCAAGAGTGACAGATAGAAAGAAGTGGAACGAGTCGAGACAATAGTAGTTCACTCTAAACCAGATTGATAGTCATACTAACACCTTCAACTTGTATTATTGTTCTGTTTAATATATCTTTGTTATTCCTATTCTTGTGTTCGTGCTGTTCTTCCTTGGTCCTAACCTTGGACCATAACAGTAAACATGATAGTCTGCGACTGATTTATGTACTTTATTTCAGTTTTCTATAAATAGCGAAACGATAGCAGAGTTCCTAATGCCATTTTGATATTTTCAGGGTTCGGGCAGATTCTTATTCCTTTGTATCTGGGGCTAGAGTGTCATATTGAAGAACTACACATTTTGGACATGTGTTGAATAGCAGCCATTTCTATTGAATTTCATCTCTTTCAGGCTAGAGAGAAGTAAAGCTTTCCTTCACTGCGACCGGGTTTTTTTTATGTCAAAGAAAAAACAGTCGCATCTACCAACCTAACTCAGAAAGAAATATACAAACAAAATAAAAAAAGTGGACGTAGCAGAAAATAATAGAAGGAACAAAAGAAAAGTGGATAGTCTTAACGAAGAGGAAGAAAAGAAACTAAAATAGTTTAAGGGAGAGAAAACGGCGGAAAATGAAAAGAAAAGGAAGGAAACCGATTCCTTTTATCTTCATGTTAAAAGGACATATATCTTTTAATCTGCAGTTACATATGTGGGTTTGCTTGATGTGTGTGATTTACAGATTATTTTCTTTCTGCTTCTGTATTTATCCTGTCATATTCTCGGTGTAACTGCAGCGGATTTTTATTATGTTTCTACTGAATATCTTACGTGGAGTGGTTGTAAGAATTCTAAATTTTAAACCTTTAAATGTATCAGGTCATCCCATAAGTTCTGTCCGAATTTTGATAATAAAGAAAACAAGTGACCAAATGTTACATTTAATTACAGATTCAATCAACAATGTATTTTCCCTGATTATCTATGACTTCCTTCCATCTATTAACAAGCTTACTAATTCCATTACTGTAAAATTCTTTTGGCTTTGATTCAAAGAACTCACAAATGTCAGTTTTAACCTCTTTCTGTGTTACAAAAGCTGTTGCTTCCAAATGATTCTGTAAACTACGAAACAAATGCTAGTCCGAAGGAGCAAGGTCGGGAGAATAAGGTGGATGAGGAATTTTCTCCCAACCAAATTCTTCGATCTTTTGTGACGTGATTCTTGCTGTGTGTATCGCGCATTGTCCTGATGAAACATCACCCGTTTTCGATTCACTAAAGAGGGTCTTTTTTTCCTCAAAACTTGGTTCAAACACTCTAATTGCTGACAATATATTTGAGCATTAATTGTTGCATTAGGTGGTAAGAATTCAAAGTGGATTATTCCTTGGCAATCCCACCAGATTGAAAGAAGAACCTTTTGCCCATGAAGTTTCCTTCTCGGCTGTGGCTGGGGTCCTTCCCCTTTACCAAGCCACTGTCTACGACGCTTAACATTTCGATAAAAGATCCATTTTTCGTCGCCAGTCACAAGTCTATCCAAAAAAGTGAAACAATTTGGCGAGAATGGAGAGAACAGCAGATGTCAACTCGGGATTTGAGGTTGTTTTCAGACAATTCATGAGGCACCCATTTTCCAAGTTTAGGAACTTTTCCAAGTTGTTGAAGATGACGATGAACAGTTGTATGGTTTAAACTGAGAACCACTGCCAATTCCTCAACTGATAAAGCAGGATTTTCTTCAAGGGCTGCTTCAAGAAGCTTTTCATCAAACTCAACTGGACGTCCGGTTCGATCTTCATCTTCAAGGGTGAAATCTCCACCTCTGAATTTTGCAAACCATCTTCTGCAAGTTCTTTCATTCACACATTCCTCTCCATAAACTGAGTGAATGTTTCTAGCCGCTTCGGCTGCTGAGTTTCCTTTCTTGAACTCATAAAGCATTAGGTGCCTCAAATGATTCTTGGGTACTTCCATGTTAGCAGGGTTTTAATCAATCAAACAAAATTTAATTTTATTGTTCTCTGAAATAAAATTTGATCAGTTTAAATGCATCTAAACATAAAAATAATGTTCAGCTCCATTAGACATTATAAAATACTCTTTAAATTTCGTTCATTTTAACAAAAAGTTAAATTCGGACAGAACTTATGGGATGACCTAATAATATATCCCCCACCCCACCAAAAAGATTGCACAGTATAAAACGAACTGATGCTGCAGCCTCATAAACCTTACGTCATGAAATATCTCTTTCTCATTATAGCGCGACATATCTCTGCCTATTTGCCTGTAGTGTAACCATTACTGGCGTGAATTTTACTAGTAAGTGGATCTAAAAAAGGTGACCCGATTGAATGAGAATTATTGTGGTTTTATTTTACCATGTAGGATAAGTTACAACTGGTTAAAGCAAGAATAAAGTTAATGACGTATATTTTTCAACCATAATTTTAAACGTGATACCGGTTGGAATAAAAATGAACTTGATATGTTGATATGAAAAGTCGTGATAGCCAAGATAAGTAATTTCGAATTTACTAGAATAACTTAAGGACCTTAGAGTCCATGTATATAATGGTTTGTTGAAGAATGTAAAAAAGCATATTTGAATAACTTTATTTAGCACCTGAAATTGTCTGGATTTCTTTATAGAATGAGAAGCCAAGACCAGAATACCTTGCGGGCGTGCAATTCTAGTAGTGGTGGATTTCTTTTGTCTAAGTTTTGGATATATCCAAAACGGTGTAAAATCGGTAGTTTGGAGCATCGACATGATTTCCGCACCCGCGTTCCTTTCAGGGGCTAGGCCGCACGTGGTAGCTTTTTGCACCAACGATTGGGCATGGGGTCCCCTCAAGTTTTTTCTTCCGCTACCTCTTAGAATCGATGCTATCACGTCTGCCCTCCACGATTAATAAAACAGATAAGAAAAAGAAACCGTCTTTTGTCGATACAGACTATGAAGAGCCGCCAGGGTCTGCAGGTCTGAAGCCAGTGACGACACGGAACGCAACATTTGAACTCATGACATAACAATGTTTTAACTATTATCCTCAACTCGAAACTAGATAACGTCCTGGGTATGACGATAAACTCCATCCGCGTCCTGGGTATGACGATAAACTCCATCCGCGTCCTGGGTAAGACGATAAACTACGTCCAACAGCAAGGCCTCTGATCAAAAATATGGGCACTTCGACGTGGTTTAATGGTTAGAAAGCTTGTCTCGCTAGATCAATTACGACCAAGTAGTGAGTTTGATCCTCACTGGGTGCCCCATATTTTCTGCCTTGTGCCACATCTAAGTCGGGCTTAGAAAATCACTATAAGAAAAATATATCTCATATCATCTCCTCATATGAGGAGCGTGGAACCACCTCTGAATTGCTGGTGTTCCCAGGTCCACCCTGACTCGATGTGGTAGCACCTGTTAGGGCCCCAGCTATGGCCAAACAGTTAACCCCGAAACTGTGGTAAAAACACCATGAAAGTGTAAAAATAGGTTTTAATACCAGAAGTACTTCGTAAAAAATTATTATCAACAATAAATTTTTGTAGAAACAAAAAAAAAAACTTTTACCAGCATTATTATTTTTGATGAAAAAATATTACAAGAAATAGATTTTTGACAAAAAAAAATATTAACAGTAAAATAAATGTTGTCGGCATTAAATAACCCATTGATGTTGATATGCCGTAAAACAAACCAAACCAAATCAAATCAAAGCTAGATAAATGGACAAATGAGATATACGAACTGGCTTATTTTACGTGGAATCTTGACCAAATTTAATTAAAAGAATTTTATTGTAATTAAATACTCTCCCACAATTCCGACCTGATAATAAAAGATGTTAAAAATCGGTATGTGACCAACGGATGACATCACCAAGCCTCTTACGACGACGAATATAAGGAGAAAAGAAATTTGAATACACCTTTGTTTGGCTTTGTTAATGGGTTTAGTCGCTTAAATATAATATAGCCAAAGAAAGGGGTACTAAATAATGCAAAGTGTGCCAGCAGCCTTTCCAAGCGTAGCTTAGATGTGACACAAGGCCGAAAGTAGTGAGTTCGTAATTGTTCTAGTGAGACAAGCTTGCTAACCTTTAAACCACCTCTTGAGGTGCCCAGAAGTAATTTTCGAGACGTAGCTTAGATGTGGCACAAGGCCGAAAGTATGGAGCACCCAGTGAGGATCGAACTCACTATTCAGTCGTAATTATTCTAGCAAGACAAGCTTGCTAACCATTACACCACGTCAAGTTGCCCAAAGCTTAGATGTGGCACAAGGCCGAAAGTGTGGAGCACCAGTGAGAATGGAACACACTATTAAGTCGTAACGGATCTAGCGAAACAAGATTGCTAACCATTACACCATCTTGAAGTGCCCAGAGTAGCTTAGATGTGGCACAAGGCCGGAAGTCTGGTGCACCCAGTGAGTTATCGAACTCACTATTCAGTCGTAAAAGATCTAGTAAAGCATGCTTGCTAACAATTACACCACGTCGAAGTACCCATATTTTTCTTATAGTATGACATCTTTGCTTATTTGTATCAATTGTAACATTTACTGGCGTGAATTTTACTCGTAAGTCGATCTATAATTGGCGACCAGCTGGAATAAGAATTTTTGTGGCTTTATTTTAACAAGTAGGGTAAATTAAAACTGGTTAAGCGAAGAAAGTTAATGTAGATTTTTCAAGTATAATTTTATACCTGATACCGGTTGGAATAAAAAATGAACTTGATATATTGATATGAAAAGCCGAATAGCCAAGCAAAGTAAGCAAGAGAGTGAAAGAGTCTTAAACTTTCAAATGACAAAAAAGAAAAAGAAGAACACAAAATGACGTACTGCGATTACTCGAATGATAAATGCACGAAGAATTCTCGCCAAGGGGTATTTTCTGGCAACGTTACTGATAGAAGAGATGAAGCCGAATTCTAAGAACTTGTCTCTACTTCTCTTTGTACTTTGTACCGGCATTGAGAAGGCATTTATTTAAACTTTAAAACGTATCGACTCAGCAAGAGGTTCCTTCCTTAATCGTGATTTTTCTTTAAACGCAACACCTCTCTTTGGGGTCGCCTTCTCGTTGTCATCATCTATTTTAAACCGGTCAGGAGAAAGGCTGATTCATCATCAGCCTCTATATAGACAAGCGAACTCCCGGGAGAGTGGGAGAGAAAACGAGAAGACACATTTTCTTCATGTCAACTCTGAAATAACGTAAAGAAAATAGCAGACCTCTTTATCTTGCAAAAGCAGGAGATAAGAAAAAAGAAAAGAAAGAAGGAACAAAAATAGCAAAGGAAAAGGGTACCCCGAATTATTGGGCAACTAGCAGACATCTTCGCTTTGCAAAAACAGGATTAAAAAAAAAGAAAAGAAAGAAGAAAGGAAAATAGCAAAGAATAAGTGTACCTCCAATTATTGAGTAACTAGCAGACCTCTTCATCTCGAAAAAGCAGGAGATAATAAAATAAAGAAGAAAGGAAAATAGCAAAGAATAAGGGTACCTCCAATTATTGAATGGTAGACCTCTTCATCTTGCAAAATCAGGAGATAAGAAAAAAAAAGAAAAGAAAGAAAAAAGGAAAATAGCAAAGAATAAGGGTACCTCCAATTATTGAGTAATTAGCAGGCCTCTTCACCCCGCAAAAGCAGGAGATAGGGAAAAAAAGAAAAGAAAAGAAAAAAGAAACGAAAATACCAAAGAAAAAGGTTTCCTCGAATCATTGAACAACCGGAAAGAAGAAAAACGGAGAAAAGGATTTAGGTTTTTCGGGGGCGTGGAAATAAAAGTCGAAATGTAAGAAGAACTAATCAAGCATAGGGAATAGTAAAACATTTGAGCTGGACAGGCGGATAGGATGGATTACATCATGATGAATTCGTATTGTTTTAATTTTACATACAAGAGATAAAGGAAGTAATGGAAACCGTTGAATAAGCAAAATAGTCAAAGAAAGTGAGAAAAAGAAAACATCGAATGTATCGGTCACTAATTGGACTTACTTGACGTCAAGGTGGAAAAGGCAGAAGTAGTTTAGCTCAGACTATATGTTTTCAGCACAAATGACCATGTCTGTCGTAGTAAGAAATAGTAAATACTTAGGAGCCCCTTTCAACCCACCGTTCTCTCACTCTCTCGTTCACTCTCTCTCATTCTCTCTCTCTTACTCTCTCTCTCTCACTCTCTCTCTCACTCTCTCTCTCACTTTCTCTCTCTCTCTCTATCACACTCTCTCTCACACTCTCTCTATCACTCTCACTCTCTCTCACTCTCTCTCTCACTCTCTCTCAATTTCTCTCACACTCTCTCTCACTCTCTCTCTCTCTCTCATTCTCTCTCACTCTCACTCTCACTCAGACTTTCTCTTGGTATCTCTGAATAACATATATTCCAGAGATATTAAAAACTGGAATTGTTAGAACTAACCAGAATTATTCTGGCTGCACGCAGTTTTCTCTTCGAAGTGTTCATTTCGTAATTTTTTGAACATATGACAGGAATTTTTCGTTTCCTTCGAAACTCTTCATCATAAAATCAATACGAAACAATGCAACCCGAAAGGAAACTTGTTACAATCGAAGGCTGTTTCATTTACGCTCGTCATTATTCATAAAGGAACAAATTCACCTCCGCTATCTAATCAATTGGTGTAAAAGAAAAAGTAAGAGGCGACAATTGAAAAAGTTAGTTATATACTAAAACTAGTTATGTGTGATACACGCTTAGGCGATCATTTATCTTTCGATACATAACTGACGAGGTAGTTTATTTCCCGCAGTAGGTTGCCATTTCGTTCTGCGGTAGACCAGTTGCCATCCAAGGCAAAAGATCCCGGTATTTCCTGCTATTTATCCATAGCTGGAGGGAGAAGAAGAGGATTCATACCTTTCAGAACGGCATTAACACGTAAGTGAATGTAATGGATTTGACTGGAATTCGAACTCGGCTCTCCGATTCCTCCATCCGAGCCGCTATTCATTACTCCACCCTACCCCCTAATTGTATAATAGTGTGTGTGCGTGTGTATGTGTGTGCTCATTCCATTTTATATAGTTCACTTACCAGCTATATAGTAAGTGAACTATATAAAATGGAATGTGAACACACACACGAGCCCCCCCCCACATATATATATATATGTATATATATATATTTTAAGACATTTTTATGTTTATACATTCTTTTTATAGATACAAATATTAAAGTAAATGTTCTGTTTATAATAAACAGTATTAAACAACATTTACCGGTCTGAATGTCCGAGAAATTTTCATAGAAAATATTCATCCTCCTACGAAAGTTTCTCGGACATTCAAGTCGGTAAATGTTGTTTAATACAGTTTATTATAAACAGAGCATTTACTTAAATATTTGTATCTATAAAAAGAATGTATAAACATAAAAATGTCTTAAAATAATTGTCAGACTTTGTCCATTTCATTATATATATATATATATATATATATATATATATATATATATATATATATATATATATATATATATATATATATATATATATATATTGTGTGTGTGTGTCATCGGAGGAGCCATTGTTGTTGCTGCTGCTAGTAAGACAATAGCTGAAATTCTAAATAGTATAAAATAATCAACTATATATATCAAATAGCAAAAATAAAGATTACGCATTAAATATGAGGTTTCGGCTATGCATTCGAAAATATGCCCTCTTCCTAAAAAGTTGTTAAGACATAATCCAATAAATAAATGATCTGTTCAATATTACCTGAATATTCAGAGAATAATGAGCGGAACTAAATGCTGTTACGTGTCTGGGTTCAACCATCCGACATTTTTGATCTTCAAGCGGTTAAAACTATTCACCAGATCGGGGCTCTATGGATGTTCAATACCTCACGTAATTAAGTGAATAGGTCTGGTTTTCAATGAATTCCTTTTGTAATCATCCTCAGTAACATATTTTGCATTATAATTGCCTTCTTTTATTACAATTAATATGACGGGTTTGTGTTGTTTTTTCTTAATCATTTCATCCCAAAGCAAGCCATTAGTCAATAAGACGCAGAATGGGACTAAGTGTAAAGAGAATATAAGAAAAACACTATTAAGGAGAAAGAACCATAAAAAAATAGGAATTAAGAAGATAAAAGATAAGGATTTATTTTGGATTTAAATTTTTGAAGATAAAAGTTCACTGGGAAGATAGTTACAAAAGCGAGAAGAAACTATTAGCATAGAACTTACGGTTCCATCTAGCCATTTCACCTGTAAATTGATGAGACCTTGCCGCCAATCTAGTACTGCGTTAAATTCATAAAGTCTAGTTACCGTAGAGGAATGTTCTTCAGAACAATTACCATGAAAGTATTTACTAAAAAGCATAGGGTTTTCTATGTTACGACGTTGTGAAAGTGACTGAAGCCGAGATGCCAGGTCAGGACTAATAACATTTCAGATTTTTCTTTGGTTCTTGTCAAGAATCTCTAAATATATCGCAGGGACACCAAACCAAATATCGCAAGCAATATTCAAAGCAAGTCCGATGGTAGACTTAAGTTATTAAAGTTTACTTTATTAAAATATTAATTCATTCTGATAAAAAGCTAATCATTAGCACATTTTAGCTAATATTTCCACGACGCCATTGTCACTGTAAATATTAATTCTCATTAATAAATATTTAATTATTAAGATTTGATTTTATAATTAAGTGTAAACTAACCTCTTAACTAATGAGAAACATTCATAGAAACTGCAATTATAACGTCATCAAAATATGAATAATTTTGTATAAATAAAATGGAAATCTGTCAGTTATGTTCCGTACGTGATACACGCTTAAGCGATCATGTATCTTTCGATAGATGACTGATGAGGCAGATTATTCCCGCTGTAGGTTGCCATTTCTTTCTGCGGTAAACCAGTTGCCATCCAAGGCTATAGAACCAGGTCTGTCCTGCTATTTAACCATAGCTGGGAGAAGAAAAGGATTCATACCTTTCTGAAGGGCATTAGTACGTAAGTGAATGTAATGGATTGTACTGGGATTCGAACTCGGCTCTCCGATTCCTCAACCCGAGCCACAATCTATTACTCTTCCATGCCTCCTAATAAGCACACATAATCATGAGAAAGAAAGAAGAGATGGATTCATACCTTTCCCAAGGGTATTAGCACGTAAGTGAATGTAATGGATTCGACTGGAATTCGAACTCGGCTCTCTGATTCCTCAATCCGAGCCACAATCCATTACTCTTCCATGCCTCCTCATAAGCACACATAATCATAAGAAAGAAAAAAGAGATCGATTCATATATTTACCATAGGTATTAGCATGTAACTGAATGTAATGGATCCTACTGGAATTCGAACTCGGCTCTCCGATTCCTCAATCCAAGCCGCCATCCATTACTCCACCGTGTCTCCTGAAAATGGCAATAGTTAACCAAAACATATTTTATATAGATAGAGACGGTGTGTACACCGGAATCAACACAGTATATTTCACGCTTCTGTACGATTTTTCAGATTAAGTTCCGATGCTCATATTGTTTCTCATATTAAACACTCTATCTCTGATTGGGACGGCCAAGGACACATTCCAAAAGCTGGGCAGAGTATTGCGAGACAGGCGGATTTCCTTGATAACAAAGAAAAGAGTACTGAGCTGCTACGTGACATCTGTCCTCTTTTTCCACAGCAAATGTTGAACGGTCTCAAAGATGAAGAAGAGACTCGAGGCGATGGAGATGTGGTTCTACAGAAGGATGATGGCGATATCATGGACCGTGCGTATGAGCAACGATGAAGTCTTGGAGAGAATGCAGTCTTATACTTAACATCAGGAAGAGGCAGCTGAAGTGTCTTGGACACATAATAATAATATATTATAATAAAGGGTCACGAGTTCGTGACCAGGGCAAACCTTAAAGTCGGTCGCCATGTCTACTTTGCTCATGACCCACTGTACTTATATGATTGCTTGCTGTGACATGAAGAAAAATGTTCTGCGCAAGGACGCTATGACGACATCCGGTCACGAGACTGATTATGATGATTGTAGTGGTGGTGATAATATATAAGCTCTTGTATCTGATAAATATCATGCAATTTTACATTACATTTTTGACGACACAGGCTAATCTAGACATTATCAAACTCAAGAAATATTCGTACTTCGAGTGACAGCGACATTTCTAGATGAGGAATGATGTGGATGAAGTTTTCCTTTTAAATTCGTCAGGAGGGAATATCTTGAAGGCTGATCCTTCTAAAGGAACTAGCATCGAAAATCCTTATTCACGGACCAACACACGGACGACTAAATCAGTTTATAATTGCACGATTAACTGCCAAATAAAGGCTGGCTTTCCGGGTTAGGACAAATTTGGATACTGTGTTTCTTCTTGTTCTTGTTCTTGTTCTCCTCCTCCCCCTCATCCTTCTTCTTCTTCTTCTTCTTCTTCTTCTTCTTCTTCTTCTTCTTCTTCTTCTTCTTCTTCTTCTCCTCCTCCTCCTCCCATCCTCCTCCTCCTCCTTCTTCTTCTTCTTCTTCTTCTTCTTCTTCTTCTTCTTCTTCTTCTTCTTCTTCTTCTTCTTCTTCTTCTTCTTCTTCTTCTTCTTCTTCTTCTTCTTTCTAGTGTCTTTTACGACTTCTTCTTTTTCTTATCGTTCTTCTTTTTCTTATTTCTACTATATTATTTCTTTCTTTCTTTCTTTCTTTCTTTCTTATATTATTCTTCCTCATTTCTTCTTCTTCTTCTTCTTCTTCTTCTTCTTCTTCTTCTTCTTCTTCTTCTTCTTCTTCTTCTTCAGTATCCCTTCAGGACTTGTGCAATCATGCCTCCTCACAATTTTCTATCCCGCGTGGCCCTTAGCAGCGTTTCCCTCTTTGCCACACCTCACGGCCACTATTCCAACATCTAGTCACACGAGTTTTTCATGTAGTTTGCTCCCTGAATGTCCCGATTTCTCTTCAATATGCTTTGAGAGAGTTAAGTTTTCCAAGCCTTCTTTTCTCATTATGTTTCCGAGAAATTTCAGCTGTCTCTGATCCTGACTATAATTACTTTTTTTTCGTTATTAATTTTCTTTAAGACTTTCGAGTTGGCTACTTACACCGTTCATGAAATTTTCAGTATCTTTTTGTATAACCAAATTTCTGTTGTTTCCAGTTTCCTCTTCATCTACAGGGTGCGATGAATAAATTGTCGTCTAAATGACGCAAAAGATGAACCTTTCTCTCTGACCGAGACATCTAGCAAAATTGCACAAAAATATATTGAAAAAAGCAAGTAGCAAATATATTCAATAAAATCGACATTGGTTTCAACCACGGCCTCCAGACGACTTTGGAACTCCTGCAAGTTTTATTTTGACGTTGTCCTTGTTTAAGTTGGTGAATACTGCCATAATACTTGCCTTCATCTTTGGTGTTACAAGGAGTTTTGTTGGTCTTTCGGTCAACTGTGTCCCGCACATAATAATCAAGTGGGGTACAGTCTGCGGAGTTAGGTGGCCAGATGTAATGGGTGATGTAGTCACAGAAATTATCTAACAACCATGACTGGTTCTCCTGCTTGTGTAACATGGTGCATAATACTGTTTCGAGACGTAGGATATTCTAACAGCCATCCTCAGGGCAACTCTACCTCCTCAAGTCACTTGATGTAGGGCTCCGTGTTGAGCCTGAAGGCATAACGCCGACATCACTAGTGATCACTCCAAACCCCCTCGTAATCACCATTAGACTCATCCAACTCTTTCCGAATCCTCTACAAAGTCTTTAGAAACACTCTAAAATATTCGTATTGGAGATTCCGGTGCGAATCTCTAGCAGTACGATATGCCGTTTCGAAATTTTTGGCCGAGTGAATTGCGACACCCTGCTCTTTTTCTCACAGATGGTGCCCAACTGACCCTACTATGCTGCGCAGTCGGCATAATCAAAATAAAGTGTATGCGCAAAATGAAAAATATAAGATGGCGTTATTTACTCGTATTTACTGATAAAGATTTGCAATAAAATCAGTGTTTACATAAAAGGAATATCATTGACAAAAGCAGAATACTTTGCTTAGGACCCGGGATTCTGCCAGGGGCTCAAGAACGAGCAGAAGTTAATAAAATGTAAATAAAATATTGTCAGAAGAAAAAGAAATGATGGAATAGACTATGTTCTGTTTTAGTCAGAAAAGATGAATGATGATGGAACTTGTGGTTAGACGAGTCGAAGATGATCGGAATCTTTTTCTGGGAAGGAAAACCAAATCAATACTTCTTTATTCGGATACAAGCCCTCACCGTATTGAGTTCCTGTTTAAAGACAGTATTCCTTGTATTACTTAGTTCTGGTAATATTCAAAGAAAATAGTGAACCAAAATACCCTGAGGCTAGCGACCTCCCAAAATGGAGTAATTTGCTAAAAGTGAATAAAACAGTAATCTTGCCCGGCCCGCAGGCACATATATTACATACGTAGCATTCTATACATAACTGATTAGTAAGACACGCTACCACGAACATAAAAAGACAGTCTCTCTCTCACTCACACCCACACGCACACGCATATGCGTACATATACACGTATATATATATATATATATATATATATATATATATATATATATATATATTATTTATTATAATTTTATCATATAGACAAAACCATTTTACTTAAAGCTGCATCTTTGTAGTGAGTAAAATGGTTTTGTCTATATGATAAAATTATAATAAATAAATAATTATCGCTCTACTATCGGGTATCGAACTCTCTTTTGGATTAATGCTGTGAGAATTGGAATTTATATAATACTTTCGTTCTCATCACATCGGATATATATATATATATATATATATATATATATATATATATATATATATAATATTAGTGGTTGCCCCCCCCATCTTGCCCCTTTTTTCTTTTCATTTCTTTTCTTTTCTCTCTCACTCTCTCATCTTCTGAATTTTAAGTTTAGATTATATCGTCTTTTATTGTGCGTAGTGTCACCACAAATGTATACACCCGTTTCCGGTGTCGGTTTTTAATTTAATTTAGGTCAGCGATTCAGTAATGAATTATGCATCGGAAAATAATTCATATTTATCTGTATCTCACTCATTTAAACCGTCATTTAACTCCTCTCTTTAAAACTTCTCTCTGTTAAATTTGAATCCCCACCTTCACTTTTAGGCCTTCCTGTTCTTCTCTCGTCTGTTACCCCTCTCTAGAACTTTCTTTTACCTCTCATATTCATCCCCCACTCTCAGACATACACTGTCACTAAATTTTATTTTTGATTTCCCGGAGTTATTTATTCTGATTTCTTTTTGAATTTGTAGGCCTGATGAATTGGATCGTAATTACGATTCCAATGTAATAAATTATAACCATGGAATATTAGTGTTTAAGCCTTTTTATTATATATATATATATATATATATATATATATATATATATATATATAATATATATATATATATATATATATTCAAAGATATATGGTTAAATATAGCAGACAACGAATCTCTATTATGTTTGATATATGAGTCGTTCTAAGCTTCATATAGTAGCTTTAGTTTAAAACAAAGCAACCCAAACTCAACAAAATTACATTTCAAACCAGTCACAACATATTACAATGCATTTAAACACATGCTTCTGTTGATAACATTCCATTCTCTCTTGTAGTCATGTACGGCGTTATAGAACCGCATTACGAATCTACGACCAGCGTCTGCTATTTGGCGACCGTTACTGTCGCAAGCAAACTTCGATGTCAACATAACAGAATGTCATCTTTGATGGTGAACATCTCTGTTCTAATGTCCATATAACTGCTCTGATGATAGCTCATGTGAAAGTTTAGATCGAGGAACAGCAAAAATTATCCAAATGTTGAACAGATTTTGTCTTTATTTTCTCCTGAAACTAGAGACACTATACGAAGCTTAGAACGGCTCCTGATCAAACATAATAGACACTTGTTATTTTTTATATTTAACAATATATGTTTGAATAATCATTTGTTGCCACAATACACTAAATATATATATTTAATATTTCTAACCACACACACTGACTAAGTACTAAAAGGAATTACTTAACTGGCACATAGTGATTTTCCAAGCGTAGCTCAGATGTGACACAAAGCCGAAAGTATGGGGCACCCAGTGAAGATCGAACTCACTACTCAGTCGTAATTGTTCTAGCGAGATAAGTTTGTTAACCATTACACCACCTCGAGGTACCTAACCCAACTGCCACATACACCGAAAGTATAATCCTCTTATTAAAAAAACCCGAAATTGTGACACTATATGAAAATATTGAAAAACTCTAGGATCAGCAACTAGTTAAAACCACACCAGAAATTCCGCGACTTACTCAAGTCTGAGGCAGTTAAGGATATAGTCACAGCAGAGGTAAAAACTTTTCAAAAATCTTCACAAAACAATTATAAATTGCCGCTAAGAAACTACGTAATCGCCCGGACATCATTGTCAAATAGCAGAAAAACTAAAATTTTTGTTATCTTAAACCAATCGGATTACAATGAAAAACTTGAGAAAATACTTAATGACCACATAAGATTAAAAAAAGAAATAGAACAGAAATCCAACCAATCAACTAAAAATAAAAATTAACAAACTTATCACTGCTAATAATGCCGAACAGGACAGTTTAAAACTTACTAAAATCATTGGTGCTTATAGACCTGGTTGCATATATATGGCACTTTAAAAACACGCAAACAACCTACCATCTTCGTCCTATTATATCGAAAATTCACATCCTGTGTATCAATTAACTAAAATCATTAACCAACTTATCATACAATACCTTCCTAACAACTACAACATAAAATCAACTCTCAAGGTTATTCAAATTTCTAAAAAAAATGATAAACCTAACAATTAAACTATAGCCTCACTTGATGTTGAAAACTTGTCCACTACTGTCTCAGTTTGCGAAACTATTGATATTATTATAAGAAACATATACAATAATCCATCTATATACCTGCACTTAAAATCAGGCCTAGTATATTATGAAAACTCTCGCTAACTTGCACTACTGAAGTCCCATTCTATAATGACAAAAATAGCAGATATATTTACAACGTGATGGTGTCTCCATCTGTTCAGTTCTTCATCTGACATATCAATTCCTATATGTCTAATCTTGAAAATAACATCTCTAACAATATTAAAAAAACTTTCACACACCTAAAATACGTCGACGATATCCTTATATTAGTTAAGAATACGTAAGAAATACATACACTCCAAAAACAATTCCAGGACATCTCTGTCCTTAAGTTTACATATGAACTAAATAATAGTAACAAAATTCCTTTTTTAGATATACTGATTAATACTAATGACAGTAAGTTCACTATCTCCCCATATAAAAAACCTACCGGCATAAATTCCTGTACTCTTAATTATAAGAGTGAATGTCCAAATTACTATAAACTAGCAATTATAAAAGACCTAATAAACTGTGCAAAAATTAATTCATCTGCAAAACGGATTTTTTCCAGTCAATTAAAAATTATAAAAAAAACTCTCATCAATAATAATTTTCTAACTATATTGCTGATGAATAAATAAGATACTCCATCTCTATACTAAACAAATAGAATATCATACTTCTTCAAATAACCCTAAATATATCAACCTTTTATGTCGTAACGAAATGCATTCTAATTATAAACAAGATCAAAATATGATAAAAAATTAATAAAAACCAATATGTCTACCACAGATCCTAGTAAAAAAAATAAGATTAATTATATACTGCACTAAATCTACTATATCTAATACAATCATTCGTAATGACTCTACTAATGTGTTGTAGAAAACCAACATTGTTTATAAATTCAAATGTTCTCTGGGTGAATTTATCTCCCGTGGTAAAAATAATATTTATGTTGGACACGCTACAACAACGTTGTCACGGCGGCTAAGTTTTTCATTTGAATAATATGTCTAACATTTTTAAACATTTACAACATATCAGCCCGCATTCGCAATTCAAAAAGATTTTTGTAGAAAATACCTTTATATTTTTTCACGAAAAGAATAAACATAATCTAAAATTTCTTGAAGCTATCTATATTAAAAAAAATTAAACCAAACCTTAATAAAATTATTTATGAATACTCCACAAATATCTTAAAATGTGTATAATAGATGAATTGAAATGCCAAGGTTTAAAATAATAGATTCTCTTTTTACTACTCATATCGTAAAAAAAACCCTCTCCAAACCATACGTAGTTACCTCCCTTTAAACAACGTCTGCAGTCATTCACTGACGCAGCATTCCTCACTCCATCTATAAGAAATTTAACTTTCAGAAGGGTTTCAGCGGTCATGCACTGACGTAGCGTTCCTCACAACATTTGTAAGAACTCTAACTTTCAGAAAACACAATTTGTCTCTGACAATAATGGATATTATTTTTTTTTTTATTATAAACAATAACCTAATGATGACACGGATAGGTCGAAAGTACTTGGTAATAAATCAAATATGTATAAAGACGGAGATTTTCTATCGTCTTTCAGTAATGACATCAAACAATTATCTGAGAATATGAAACGATCTTCTCGAAAATGAGTTGACAGAATAAGTCTAAAGTGGACAAGGAAACATGTCTTTATACACACACACACACACAGACAGACTGACAGACAGACTAAAGGCAGACAGACACACACACATACACACACACACACATATATATATATATATATATATATCATGTCCACCGTCGATAGTACGACTCGGAGTTCCATAGAGTTCTTGCAATATTCAGGTCCAAATATCATCAGAACATTA
>CAXIWW010000383.1:0-52500 GCA_964036315.1 Acanthosepion esculentum | reverse complement strand
GAAAACTCGCTCTGCTGCTACTAAACAGAGCATGTTTAAGCTTGTGGCTCGGCTCTAGGAAGGTTTATAGACTTGGAAATACGTATAACAGTTAAGTAGGGAGGTTACATCATATAAAAGGCTGAATTAGAAAGATAGCTAAAATTATAGTGTAATTTTAAAAAAATCACCCCAAGCAAAGCGAGAGTGCCACTAGCACGCAATGGGGCTACAAAGTGGGAGCAAGATTAAAGAGGCATGAAAGAAGAACGGATGAAGAGAAGGACGGGGAATAGATCAACGTATCTGGAGATGTCGATTGGTATTGTATTTGAATATTTGTAGATTATAGCTATCAGGGAAGCAAGTAAGAGGAAGGGAGTTCCACAGACGAGAAGTGCGAGACATGAAGCTATTCGAGTAGGAGAGACGGGTACATTTAGCCGCTTCGACAGTGAAAGGGTGGGACCGAGATGCCGACCTAGTGGCACGCTTAAATTCATGCAGTTTTGGAACTAGAGAAAATAGCTCGTCGGAGCAGTTACCATGAAAGTATTTGTAGAAATGACAGAGCGAGGCGACGGCACGTCTGTGAGAGAGCGACTGTAAACGAGACGCCAGATCAGGGCCAATGACATTGCATATCCATCTTTGGATTTTGCTGAGGACACTAAGATGAATTCCCAAGATCATATATGACAGCAATATTCCGTGCAAGGGCGAAGATTTGAAGGATGGACTTGGGCGAGAAAAACTTTCTGGCGTGACACAGGGAACCAATTTTCCCTGTATTGGATGAAGCTATTGATTCAATGTATTTTTTCCATCTCAGGTCAGCGGACAGTGTGAGACCAAGCAGTCGCAGAGATGTGCTCTCGTGGAGTTGAGCATCAGACATTCTAATGGGAGGCAGAGAGGGTTCTTTCTGGTGGGTAATAGAGTTTTGTTTTTGAGGCTTTAAAGTTAACCAGCCATTGCCTGCCCTATTCAACAACCAACTAGAAGTCCTTTTCGAGACCAACGGCCAGGTTAGTTTTGTCAGCGCTACCATATTTGCTACTTAGGCAAGAGTAAATAGTGGTGCCGTGTACATAGATGCCTACTTGTGAACTGATGACATCAAGAAGATCGTTAATTAGATAAAGAACAGTTACGATCCAGATAGAGCCTTGGGAAACACCCTGCTGAGGATGTAAAGTTTTAAAAAATCTGCGATTAAATTGTTTAGTATTCACTGTCATGTTATTCCATCGGAGTCCTTTTCTTTGTTTCGAATAAAATTGTCTTTTTTTAAATTAATAATGGGTGTGACAGAAATACCTCTACACATACCATACAGAAATACCCCTTAGCATCTGACCCTTCTGACGCACCCTGTATTTTTGTACCTTATGAAGACCATCTTCTGCCACACCAACCACCTTCCTCTTGATGTGCCAAATGTAAAGTTACCTGTATGTTTTCTGCTTTACAAGATCATTAACAGATAAACATTTTGTATTGTATACGAATAATTACTTGTTTTTGTTTAGGGTGGGGTCAGGTATTTTCATGTGAACCAACTAAGCGTAACAGCAATTTTTATTGAGATTTAATTCAAATAAACATTGTATAAAGATATATATTTAACTAAGCCAGTAATAAGTTATTGTTTCTCAGATATCTGTCATCTTGGCAGCACCCATCGTGATTTTGAGAAATTGAAATGAATACCGACTTATAGGTGGTGTTTATAAAATAGGAGTGAACTCTAAAGTGTGTTCATATTCATACTCAAGACTGAACGCGGAATGGGCTTTACACTCCTTACCAAAAAGGTTAAATATTAACCGACACCAGGCGGTTATTTTTGGGGGATTTACTTAAACATTTATGGTAACAATATTACTTGTGTTTCAGCTTTATAATATCGATCCTTAAGTGTAGAATAAATTTTATTTGCAAAAGATAACGGTGAGACATAGATTTGACTAACAAAGTATACACGCCTGTTCAAATTAATTAAAACAAAACGAATAATTAACGTTATTATTTACTTTTCTTCCTATTTTCCAATGAAAACATGGCCAAGTGCACTTCGTATGTCCATTCCACAAAATCTTTCCTTTCAGATTGACAATAGATCCTCGATTGGATTTAAATCAAGAGAGTTTCCGGGCCAGTCTATGGTACTTTGATTTGCTCACTGATTCGGCTTGCCAGTTTGTTCGTGCAGCGTTACAATTTTCGTAAGCTTCCTTGGAGTAACGTCCATCGCAGACAACGGCTGTAGGACAACTAATCGATATTCGAGACAATAGTGTCTGGATGTGATGAAAATCTGATGCAATCACGGATGACGCAATATTGTCCAAGGCCAAACTAATTTCATTATACTCCCGGAAAATAGATTCATATTACTGCACACCACAACAAATGATTTAATATGAGGAAAAATAGAAACTGATTACACCCTGTCACTCTAGCGGGTCTAAAATGGACCATGTGGTGAAAGAAAGGAAACTAAAGTGGTTGTTTCATTTAATTTGCACAAGGGTGTACCATATGCCTGAATTGTGATTTAATCAGTCAAACTTACATGTGCCACAAGGCTAAATGTGTGAATGCATGACGATAAACTACATCCAACAGCAAGGCTTTTGATCAGAAGGTTTTAAGGAGTGTGGAACCACCTCTTAATTGCTGGTGTTCCCAGGTCCACCCTGACCTAGTGTGGTAGCACCTGTCAGGGTCCCAGCTATGGACAAATAGTTATCCCCCTAAAAAAGTATTAAAACGCTATGAAAGTATAGAAACAGGTTTTAATACCAGCAACAATTTTGGAAACTTTTTTTACCAGTAATACATTTTTGAAAAAATAATACCAGAAATACATTTAAAAAAAAAATATTACCAGAAATACATTTTTGAAAAAATATTGCCGGCAATACATTTTTGAAAATATATACCAACAATATATTTTTGAATACAAAATATTACCGGCAATAAAAATCTTGTCGACATTAAAGATATCATTGAGGTTGATATGCCGTGAAACAAAACAAAGCAACCCAAACCAAACTTAACACTAAGGTATGGAGCACCTCGTAAGTATCGAATTCATTAACCATTACATCCAATTGCCTAAACGATTTTCTAAGCGAAAATTAGATGAAACGCAAACCCTAATGTAGGGATCACCCAGTGAGGATCACTCTAACTACTCAGTCATATTGAACGCAGAAAAGCTTGTTAACCATTACAACACGTAGCAGTGCACCCCATATACTTGAATACAACATTGTTTTATTATATTCCATGTTAATATGCCAAGAAAAGTGGTGCACTGTATCGTGCCAGACATTTTCTAGGTAGAATCCATCTTGCATGTTTATAAATCTCCCATTCGACTTTCTTTTGAATTTTGTTGTTTTTAGGGACATTATAATTTTCATGTCCACTAACATTCAATGTTTTTTTTTTTATATTGATGTGGGTTTGCTTCCAAAATGTTTCTTTCGCTAGTGTGGAAAATCATATTTTTGAATTTATCATTTTCTCTTTAACTTACATATTTATTTTGTTGTTACCGTTGGAAATATTTAAGTGATGCACTGTTTGTTATTTGCCAAAGTTCTTTGAGATTCTATAGCTTCAACGTATGGGACCTGACGAAGGACTGTTTTCTGTATGACTTCGAGTGTTCATTCCCTTGAAGTTATTTTTAGTCATTTATCCGAGGAAACGGTTCTTTTGTGCCGTAGGGTGGCTGTAAATGATTAAGTATAACTCAAGACTTCGGTGTTAAAATAAAACAGTAATTAATTACAACCGCAAACAGATACTTGACAAGAACAAAGAAAAGTCAACCAAAGATAATTGATCATTTCAGTGGATACCTTGTTAGTAGCGCGTCTAGGCTTAACGTCCGGTAAATCCTAAATCAAAACCCAAATCATCGACGCACAATAATTCACACTAATTCGACTGGATAGTTCCACTCAATAGCAACTCAATAATCACTGCAGTCATTAGCCTGACACTGCTATTTATACTCCTGGTGGAAAACATATATTCATACGTCAAGAGTGTCACGCTTGAACCTCTGTGTCGGTAGTTACTCATTTTCTTCTTATACGACACAGTTTATGGTTAGATAGTTTAGACATTTCTGAACGAGTTGGACGTCATTTTTAACATTCATATGACCGTCTGCATCTGACGAGGTTACTTAAGAACAGTTTCCAGGGTAATATTGGGATTTTGTAGTATGTTTCGTTGTATTCACAGCTCCACCTTCCGTGTATTAAATTGCCTTATTTCCTAAATTTGTTATGACTGATTCATACAACGAAATATTCGAAATATTTACAATTTATTAATTCTACAACACGATTCCTTTCATGGATTCAGTGTATGTGCTATCATTATTCTCATTCCGATTCAAGATTTTTATATTTTTGAGTTTCTCATGGTATTGAACGATATAAGATGTTATGACGATTTTTTCTTCTAATACATGGAGCTTGCTGCTGTCATACGATCTGGAATGCGTGTCTGTGGCTCAAAAGTTAAATCAGATTAGAATCAGACTGAAAACTGACTATTTCGTTGCCAATAGACCAAACCTGTCTTTCAAGAAAGTTACGAAGCAAATATATGAATTAAGTAAGATACTTTTTTTTACGTTCTTATCTGCATTGATTTTTAGTTTTCTTTTTCTTTTCCCAAAGACATTTGATGTACAATGACTTTAAGAAATCAGCACAAATACTGTAACTATTTACGAAAATAAAGTTTTATTTTTCTATATAAACTAAAACTTTTTTATTTCGATATACGCTTCTATAAATATACAATTTAAAAAAAATAAATTTTACATAGGGCTCAATTTTATTACTATAAAAGTTATTTTAATATGTACACCGGTTTCAGTAGACACTGGTTGTAAATATTGAAAATGACATCTACCGGCCTAGATCGCCGAAAATATTAATAAAGTAAATGTATCTATCGGCAGGGATCGGAACTGAATTCTCTTTATCTAGGAAACCACATTACAAACAAATATGTCAGATGTGCCTTTATCATTCGATCACAGGTGTCCTCATTCAAAGACATTGAGCAAAAACGCCTTTCTTTTTAAACGTAAATCTATTGTTGGGACCTTTCTGAGTCTACAACTGCTATCTTATATATTCGCACTCGGACGTAAATGAATTTTAATGTCGGCCAACGCAAATATTAATTGCTTTAATTACTTTGTTAGCATTTTTCGTACAAAAATGTCACGCGCATTTATAACGTTTAATATTTCTTTAATAATGCATAAATCTTCAATGATAGATATTTCTTTAATACTGCATATTTCTTCAACAATGAATATCCCTTTAATAATACATATTTCTTTAATAATGCATATTCCTTTAATAATAGATATGTCTTAAATAATGAATATTTCTTTAATAATGCATATTCCTTTAATAATACATATTTCTTTAATAATGCATATTCCTTTAATAATAGATATTTCTTAAATAATGCATATTTCTTCAATAATGCATATTCCTTTAATAATACATATTTCTTTAATAATGCATATTCCTTTAAAAATACATATTCCTTTAATAATAGATATTTCTTTAATAATGCATATTCCTTTAATAATAGATATCTGTATATTACTTTAATAATGCATAAATCTTTAATTATGCATATTTCTTATTTTGTAAAGTTATCTGGTCAACGGAACAGTTATCACCGTAGAATAAGGAATCAACAAATCGGTTTATATTCTCGTTGAGTGTACTGGGTTCACTTTTCACTCAAGCCCCTGAGAAAGGTAAGAATGTATCGTTTCTCCTGCTAGCTATAGTGTTAAATGGGCTCTTTAAACTTTTTGTTCCTGTTATTCGAGGAAATCTGAATTCAAACCGACTGGGCACATATGTGCTGTGATATCTACAGAGTAGGTAGATTGTATCAAGTTTCTGTCAGCTACAAAAAAAATACGGCTAGTCAGTACCTAGATGGGTGACCGCTTTGGAATACCAGGTGCTGTAATATATACTGTAATATATATATATATATATATATATATATATATATATATATATATATATATATATATATATATATATATATATATATATATTATGCCTTTAAAATCCTTGAGGAGTATAGGGCTGCAAGATAGCTGCCTATTCTATCTCAAGACATTTTTTAAGTGAGTTGCTTCTTAGCCTACTGCACAAACCCTAACCTCGACGATCAGGTTTTGAATTCAATTGTCCTTCTGTTAAACCAGTTGCCGCCCAAGGCTATAGAACCCGGACTGTCCTGCTATTTACCCATAATTGTGGGAAAAAAGAAGAATGTAAAGGATTCGACTGGAATTCGACTCACCGATTCCGCAAACCGAACCGCTATCCATTATTCCACCGTACCTCCTCTGTGGAATTGGATAATGGTTTTGAGATTCAAGTTTCAATTCCATTTCATTCATTATTATGCACTTCCGTTCAACTACCCTTGAGCAAAGTTATGAATCACTCCACAATTATGGATTAATTATTAAGGCTAAAATCATAATTATCTAAACCAAACTACGTACAAAATATTTATATTTTGGCATTAAATTACCTACAGAGGTTGATATGCTGCTAGACAAAATCGATCAACCAACAGGTGGCACACGAATCCTTGCAGACACGTTGTATAGAACTACTCTAGTTACTGTTCAAATTAATATAAAGCTGAGTGAAAGTAGGTCGCATTTTGGCATGATAAATTTGAGGTACGTTTTCAGTACTTACACTAAAACAGCCATTAATTGTTACGTTATAATGACTTTTTCTTTCTTTACACATTATTTCATATCATAATAGTTAAATTTTGCATCGATTTCAAACGAGGATAGATGAAAGCCACATCTGATACTGTATGCTGTAGTAATTCAATAAAGCCTTTTCAACAGGACGCGGCAAAATTCGATCTGTTTATAGACATGAAACGTTAAGTGATCGGACATGCCATTGGTTCGGTCAGTTTTGAGCAGGAAATATGTCAAAGATCTCCCTCACGATGGACACCCAAAGGCTGTCAATATTTCCGTTAACAGTAGTTGAGGAAAATCCTAAATTGTGTCACTGAGGTTTATTACTTGCGTTATTTATATTATACGGACTGTTATGCTCATCTTCATTGCCATATTCACAACGTTTCTGCCGTTGTACGCTCGGCCTCAAGGACACATTGCCCAGTGGATAAAGACGTTGGTTAGATCCAGTGACTAGATTTCAATACCAGGCAACAGCGGTGGTGAACCAAAAAGTTGGAGGGTTGAGTTAAAGGGAAATAACTGAGACATCCGGAAAAGGCATGACACGTGGAAGTAGAAATATCTACTCCTTTGAACGTAATAAAGGGTTCGTTTCGAAATATCACTCACCTGAAGAAGGCCGGAGCTTACAACAGCTGAAGCGTTGTGAATATGGCAATGAAGAGAACGATAACAGTCCTAATAATGTAAATAATGCAAGTAATCATAATACCACATCTCAGAGATATAGACATATATTGAGGTTTATTCCTGGTTAAAAACTAGAATCGATGTTTTTTGTGCCATCTCGGAAATAAAAGGCGAGACCCCGATCTTTCCCTTGCTTCAAACCAGCCTTTTCAGTCGTTATAAGCTGTCAGGAATCAATTTTTCCGGCTGTACCAACGTGATACTTCTAATCTCAACAGACGTACCAACGTGAAAGTTCCGATCACAACCGAAGCCTCTTTGTGTAATGATCTTTTGCTTGTAATAATTGTGATCGTGTCCTCAATTAGGTTACGGTTTGGTTTGTTTTGTTTTACTGCATATCAACCTCAATGAGTTATTTGATACTGACAAGATTTATTGCTAGTAATATTTTTTCCAAATATATATTGCTGGTAATTTTTTTCCTTCAAAAATTTATTGCTGGTAATATTATTTCCTTCCAAAAATGTATTACTGGTAATAATTTTTTTTTGTTTTTTCATACATTTATTGCTGGATTTATTTTTTTTTTAAAAAGTATTGCTAGTAATATATATTTTCCAAAAATATATTGCTGATAATATTTTTTCTTAAAAAATGTACTACTGGCAATACTTCTCTTTCAAAAAAGTATTGCTACTAATTTTATTTTTCTCAAACTGTATTGCTGGTAATAATGTATTGTTGGTAATAATTTTCCTTCAACAATTAATTGCTGGTAATAAACTTTTACAAAATTAACAACTGGTTTCAAAACCTATTTCAACACTTACACAGTGTTGAAATCCCAGATTGGTGTTAACTATTTGCCTATAGTTGGGACCCAAATAGGTGCCACCATCCCGGGTCAGGGCGAACTTGTGAACACCAGCAATCAAGAGAAGGTTCCACGCTCGTCAAAACCTTCCAACCAGAGGCTTCATTGTTGGATGTACATTATCGTCTTACCCAGGAAGCGATTGTAGTTTATCGACTTACGCGGGAGGCAAATTATGTTAAGGCTTTTTTTCCCTATAGAATGAGGTACCATATAACCACCAAAAAGTGAAATAAGTGTAAATGCTCTATACATCCTCTCTTCATTCAATTTGAATTGTCATCATCTGCTGATAAAGCAAAATGTTTAACTACATTTTCAATTCTATTTTGAAACATCTGGTGTATAAATCAGGTGTATTTTTGACAGAGTGAGATTTCATTGAGTGATACGCGCATAACTTTGCTATGGTTTCTGCTATCATCTCTAAACCGGATCCCCAGATTGTATGAGGACTTGACGTCATCCCTGCACTAACTGCCGACCTCTTTGTTCTCTCCCACACTCGGCATCGTTCTAGAGGATCTAATAATCTCTGAATTTTACCATGGTTTCTGCTATCATCTCTAAACCGGATCCCCATTTTGCATGAGGACTTGACGGCATCCCTGTAATAACTAGAGACCTATTAGTTCTCTTCCACTCTCGGCATCGTTCTAGATGCTCTAATTAACTGTGAATTGTTTAATCATCTCACCTCGAAGTATCTTCTCTCAGACAAACAATATGTCTTTCGCTTCTTTAGGCGGACAACTGATGGTAACGTTTACAGTTGAAAGAATGTGTCAATCTTTAGATGAGAATGGTCAAGTTAGGGCTGTTGCTTTAAATATCTTGAAGACTTCTGAAAGCTTTTATTATACTGGCCTCGTTCACAAGTTGAATCGTTCTGGCATTTCTCGCCGAAGTTTTAATTTGATTCATTCGTGAAAACTTGACTTGAACGTACAAACTTCTGCATCTTTTTACATTAATGCTAGTGTTCTCCACGACACCTTCCTCGAACCGATTTAATTTCTAATTTTATTTCCTTATGTCATCACTTTTCAAATCGGTATCTATACTGACGATAGAAGTATTTACTCTTGTCTCAAAAGTAAGTCTGGTCATTTTGACAAGGTCAAATTGTCAAATGCTCTAAAATCTGTTGTTAAGATGGGCAAGAAATGGCTTGCTAAGTTTTGCGCCTGTAAAAAGAAACTACTCTCTTTTAATCGTCGAATGGAACGTTTTCTGCCTTTCATCAACATGGCTGATGCTAACCTGCAGGAGAGCGACTCGTTGCGTCTTCTCGGTCTGAGGCTTTGGTTTTGTTTGTTTTACGGCATATCCACCCATTGGGACATTTACAGCTCACGGTCTAAAGGTTTCTACTGACGTAGGACGAATATATTGTTATGATAATTTCCCCACGCACGCATGGATTCTCCCAGCTATAAATAGTGACAGGTACTGCCGTTTTGAGAGGGACGTTTCCAGCAGTCAGCTCTGAGAGTCGGACCGAACATTCTTGCTATATACTCTCTTTTTTTTATATGTTTGTATTAATGTTTCTGTTAATATATTTGTTAACTCATGTCCTCTCTTGTGTCTTTATTTCTGGCCCTAAAAAGGCCACAACATAATCAATCACTAGTTCTGATTGTTCAGTGAGAATTTTTCTCGTAAGTATCTATCTACATCTTTATAAATCTACCGTTCCAACGTGCATTGAATATTACTGCCACATCTGGTTTAGTGCTTCTACTATATATTTACAGATTCTTGATAGAGTCCAGAAAAGAATCTGCAATGTTACCAGAGATGTCCCAGCATTTCGTCTTCAGTCACTTTCCCAAAGATATAACACAGCTTCCCGTTGACTTTGCTAGAAATATTTTTATGGTAATTGTTCAGGTCAGCTTTCCTTTTTTTGTACCTCGACTTTACGAGTTTAAACGCATTACTAGATTTGCAGTTAAGTCTCATCATATTACATTTGAAATTACTAGATGTAGACATAAGTTCTATGCTAAAATTTTTTTTCTCTCATTTCTCGCTTGTGGAATTCTCTTCTGGTCTCTTCCTTTCCAGTTAACGTTGATCATCAAATATTTAAATGCAGTGTAAATCGTCATTTTTATCTTTTTATTGGCCCTTGCTGGTAAAAATATTTTTCTCAGACTCTTTCACCTGTGGCTACACCCTGAGAGGTTACTACGTGGGAAATTGCAAAGCAGTTACATATGTCGCATTTTGCTCATAGATCACCTTAATAAACTTTGAAACTTGGCCAGTGGCTTCCTTGTCATGTACTTTCCGGCTTATTCAAACAGTTGCTCTTTGCTTTTCAATGAAGAACTGATTGCTGCTGAGCCTTTCTTGAAGTGAATCATCACTACAATTTAAAAACGCACTCTCTATAATCTTATCCAACGAAAGCATATTTATAAGTCTACCATTCGTTCAGCCATTGAATATTGCTACACATCTGGTCTGGTGCTCGTGTTCTGATGAACTTTCCTCTATGGTACATAGATCTCATGAATTTAAACGCAGTACTCGATTGTCGGCAAGGACTCATAAGTTTACAGTAGAAATAGCTAGATTCAACCGTAAGTTCTTTCACTATTCATATTATTCGGACTATTGTCCTTATCGTGGTTTCCATGTTTATCACAACGTTTCGGCTGTTGTACGCTCCGGCCTTTTTCGAGTGGTTGGAATGTCGAACTGAACTCTTTATTTCGCTCACTGGGTTAGACGTTTCTAGTTGCACGTGTCATGTCCAATGGATGATAAACATGGCGACAAATATGAGTACAATAGTTCGAATAATGTAAATAATACCTCGTCTCAGAAATATAGACAGACACTGAAAGGCCGAAACTTTGTAATAAATATGGCGGCAAAGATGAGGACAATAGTCCGAATAATGTAAATAGTGTACATAATACCTCGTCTCAGAAATATAGACAGATACTGAAAGGCGGAAACTTTGTAATAAATATGGTGACAAAGATTAGAACAATAGTCCGAATAATGTAAATAGTGTACATAATACCTCGTCTAAGAAATATAGACAGATACTGAAAGGCGGAAACGTTGTAATAAATATGGTGACAAAGATGAGGACAATAGTCCGAATAATGTAAATAATGTACATAATATCTCATCGCAGAAATATAGACAGATACCGTAAGTTCTTTGATAATTGATTCTACTATCACCTTAGAACTCTCTTCTGGCTTTGCTGTCAAATTTGATCTTCAAACATTTAAATCCAATGTCAATCGTTACACGCTGTCTTCTTAATTTCTGTTCTTTTATTGTTCCCTCGCCTTAATAATGTTTTACTCTTTTCATGTCTGAAAAGCTGTAACCCCTTGTATCTTAGTGGCTTTATTGCCTTGCTTGGGGTGAAATGATTAAGAACAAAGAACAAAAAATGCCAATATGTCGCAGACACTGGAAAAGGAGAATCCATCTCTAAACTAAAAGCCCACATGAAAAATTTATGCTCTTTATTCTGTGGGATATGAGGCCATAAACCAAAGGGAACGAGTTAATGTGAAGAATCATTGCCGCCATATTATTATTTGCATAAAAGCGCCAATCATTGTTTTATCGTAAAGGCGTGTCGTTATTGCGCGCTAAAGCCGGAAAAGTTATTATCCAAATGTTATGGGTCCTTACCTATAACTACAGAATGAACTCTTCCTAACACTATGTATACTACGCCTCTCTAGAGAGAGAGAGACGAATCGAGTCGAGCCGATAGTAGTTCACTCCAAACCAGACTGACAGTCATACTAACACCTTCCACATCTTGTATTATTATTCCCTGTAATATATCTTCGTTATTTCTACTCTTTTGTTCGTGTTGTTCTTCCTTGGTCCTAACCTGGACCATAACACCAAACCACCCAGCAAAAATATTATAGCTTTCCTTATTCTCCGTAATTAACCAATCATTATTTTAGATTATTGCTACATTTTCAAGAGAAAAATATATATTGATTGTGACGAGGTTCAAACGGATTTCAAGTGTTACTTTACTTTTAAAATTAACGAACCTTACGGTCGTTCCACATTTTTTTCCAAATCGATAGGATTATGTCATCGATAATGGGAGGATATATATTCATTAAATATATAAATTAAATCTAATGTGGTATTTGTTTCTTTTCTGACATCAAGTGCGACAATTATTTTTAATTCATCCTTTGCAAATTATTCATCAACTATATCTACCGTACCGCCAATAAACTTATTGAACGTAAAAAAACAAATCCGATGAACGTCTGAGGTTTGAGAACGGAAAGACATATATAAATATTTACACGTCTTTTATTTTTACATATATAATTTATAGAAATATCAACATACATATATTTTTCTTATATGTGCCGTGTCCCGTCATGACGTAGGCGATCATGGCTCTCCCTTTTTCCCCCTATCCCTTCTAGTTCTCAAAATGTTTTGTGCTTTTGTTTCTTCTCCCAGACACTGTTTTGTTATCTAATGGCTTAAGCCCGTTTGCTATGACACGCGTTGCTTCCCCTTGTCTCTCCTTCCCTCTAATTGCCCTGTAAGTATCAGATTCTCCAAGCCCTCTTTTCTTATTACGTGTACTAGAAATTTCAGCTTTCTATTCCTGATGTTAAGTATAAGCTTCCTCCTTGATTTCATCGTCTCCAAAACCATCTTGGCTCACATGTTCCCAACGTGCATATACAAATTCTATTACTAATAAATGCAGTATTTTTTATTAGTTTCAGTTATCATATATTGCGGATATATGTAAAATAATTTCTGAATCTTCACTGATGATTGAACATCTTTTAATTCTCCGTTAATTCATTATGTAGACGGTCGTGGCTCTCCACACATTCCTTTTCTTTATTATTTGTGAATTACCACGGGAAAAGATAGTGGAATCATTTCCAGGGAGTTTCTCAACGGTTTAGAAAAGTTTTTATTTTTCTACTAGACAGGTTGCTAGTTCAGTCGAATCTACTGTTTAATCCATAGGTAAGACTGATGTTGGATTCGTTCCTTTCCCAAGAGAAATTGTGTGAATGCAAAAGACTCGGGGGGAAATTATACTTTCCACGACAATGATTATTGCGAATTCCGCATAACTGTAATGATTGAATAATACTGACTGCATCTCATATGGTAATCATCTACAAGAAGAACCAATCAAATTATGAGAAATTCAATTTCACTCAAATAAAACTGTAAACATACTAATGCTACTACGACTACTTACACTTACTACTACAGGTTGAGTATCTTTTATCCAAATTTTCAAAATCCGAAAAGCCCCAAATTCCGAAAAGATTTTCGATGTCTTACCATAAACGGAAACTTTCAGAAAGCCCTGGGAAGGTTCCTAGGTGATGTGCAGATACGTAGCCTACGTTGGGCCAAGTTTTTTTTTTCTTGCTATTGTCACAGCAACATCTTCGTTCGTGGATTACTTACCAAGTGTTTTGTGCTCAGTAAATATATTATTCAATTTGTCAAAAAGTCCTGAATTTATATATTTTTGAAAGTAGTGATCATCTATTTTTGTAAACGTACAGAAAGTACAAAAAGTTGATTTTTATGTGAAATCATAATTTCACCACATAAAAATCCGTGTTAGCATTACATTAATGAGTATAAGCTGCTCGAGTCGATCTTACATCTCACCAATGAGGATGAGGGTGAACATGCGTGAAACTTAGAACTGGTGATACTCAGGAAATTAGTTCGTCTACAGTTTACCAAGAAATAGCGATAGAACAGCGAGACGCTTGCGATGTTTTGTGTTGTGAGAAAGGAGTGGTAGCGTGGAAATGAAGTCATCACCCACAAGGACGCACAGAAGCTTTAGGTTTCCATCGAGACTGGAGAGTGAAGAGAGAACAACGCCTGTCCATATCTGGCAGCAGTACACCATTTTCTGTCTCTTGTAACGGTAGAGGATAGCAAGAGTGAAGGACTTACTGGAACGGTACAGGGAATCGACCATTTTCCCAGTATAATTATCGATGGATTGTATATACGACTACCTCTCGAGGTCAAGATTGAGTTTAAGTCCGAATAGGCGCTCAAGACACGGGGCCTCCTTGAGGGAACAGCCGTTCATCATTTTGGTGAACGTTCTAGATATGATCGATGATATGGAAGGTCACTAGTTTGTTTTTTTGTAGTGGCACTGAATGTGACTAGTCAGTTTTTATCCATTGAGCTGTTAGAGATAAGTCAGAATCAGAAGAGACATCAACTATCAATCACTAATCATCCAAAAGTTTGGAGGCGCAACCATATTCCATTATATTATCAGGATAGATATTCACAAATGATCAGAGAATAGACAGATCATTGATGTCAAATAGAAAGAGGTGTTGGACGAAGAATCGAACCTTGGATGACGCCTGCGTTGGTCGCTTGGGCCTCGGAAAAGTGGCCGTTAGAAACTAACTTCAGGGACCTACACTTTAGGAAGGATTTTACAAATGAGAAGTCGTCTAGGGATTCCATAACTAAAGAGCAAGCGAAATCTGCAAAGGCATTTTATGCCGAATATTTGTGAAGATTTTTGAATCACTTAAACCCCTGCAGGGCAATGAAGCCATTAGAACACAGGGGCTTACCGAGTTTGAAAGAATTAAGAAAACATTATTAAGGGACGAGAACAATAGAAGAGTAATCAGGAAGACAGTAGATGACGATTGACATTGCATTTACAATTTTCTGGGAACCAAGAAGGCGGAATTGAATTCCTCAAGCGTGAAGTACGGAAAAAGTTTCTGTTAGCATAGTATTTACGGTTACATCTATTCAATTCAACTGTAAATTGATGTGACCTTGTTGCTAATTTGGTACTGTACTTAAATTCATAAATCAAGGTAACATATCAAAGAGACCATCCGAACAATTACCATGAAAGCATATCTAGAAAAGGCGCAGGGAGGCAACTTAATGGCAGGGGGAAAGTGACGAAAGGCGAGACACCATGTCAAGACCAATAATATTGCTATTTCTTCTTTTTATTTTCTCAAGACCCTCTAAATATATTGGAGGAGCACCATACCATATGTGGTAGAAATACTCCAATGGTAGAATTAAGGCTTTGTACGATAGATTCTGAAGAGTAAAATTGTCTAGTACAAAACAGTGAACCAACGTTTTCAGCATCAGATCAAGCAATGGATTCAATATAATCTTTCCATTTCATGTCAGACAAAATGTTAGCCTGAAATGGATCAACGAATCACTCTCCTTGATGGTTAAGCTATATTGATGGAAGGGGTCTCTCAGATGATTAATAGAGAACAGTTTAGTTTTGAGGAATCGGAGAGCCGAGTTCGAATTCCAGTCGAATCCATTACATTCATTTACGTGCTAATACCCTTGGGAAAGGTATGAATCCATCTCTTCTTTCTTTCTTAGGATTATGTGTGCTTATTAGGAGGCAGGGAAGAGTAATGGATTGTGGCTCGGATTGAGGAATCGGAGAGCCGAGTTCGAATACCAGTCGGATCCATTACATGCACTTAAGTGCTAATTCCCTTGGGAAAGGTATGAATACATCTCTTCTTTCTTTCTTATGATTGTGTGTGCTTATTAGGAGGCATGGAAGAGTAATGGATTGTGGCTCGGATTGAGGAATCGGAAAGCCGAGTTCGAATTCCAGTCGAATCCATTACATTCACTTATGTGCTATTACCCTTGGGAAAGGTATGAATCCATCTCTTCTTTCTTTCTTATGATTATGTGCGCTTATTAGGAGGCATGGAAGAGTAATGGATTGTGGCTCGGATTGAGGAATCGGAAAGCCGAGTTCGAATTCCAGTCGAATCTATTACATTCACTTACGTGCTAATACCCTTGGGAAAGGTATGAATCCATCTCTTCTTTCTTTCTTAGGATTATGTGTGCTTATTAGGAGGCATGGAAGAGTAATTGATTGTGGGTCGGATTGAGGAATCGGAGAGCCGAGTTCGAATTCCAGTCGAATCCATAACATTCACTTACGTGCTAATATCCTTGGGAAAGGTATGAATGCATCTCTTCTTTCTTTCTTATGATTATGTGTGCTTATTAGGAGGCATGGAAGAGTAATGGATTGTGGCTCGTTTTGAGGAATCGGAGAGCCGAGTTCGAATTCCAGTCGAATCCATTACATTCACTTAAGTGCTAATTCCCTTGGGAAAGGTATGAATCCATCTCTTCTTTCTTTCTTATGATTATGTGTGCTTATTAGGAGGCATGGAAGAGTAATGGATTGTGGCTCGGATTGAGGAATCGGAGAGCCGAGTTCGAATTCCAGTCGGATCCATTACATTCAATTAAGTGCTAATTCCCTTGGGAAAGGTATGAATCCATCTCTTCTTTCTTTCTTATGATTATGTGTGCTTATTAGGAGGCATGGAAGAGTAATGGATTGTGGCTCGTTTTGAGGAATCGGAGAGCCAAGTTCGAATTCCAGTCGAATCCATTACATTAATTTACGTGCTAATACCCTTGGGAAAGGTATGAATCCATCTCTTCTTTCTTTCTTAGGATTATGTGTGCTTATTAGGAGGCATGGAAGAGTAATGGATTGTGGCTCGGATTGAGGAATCGGAGAGCCGAGTTCGAATTCCAGTCGAATCCATTACATTCACTTACGTGCTAATACCCTTGGGAAAGGTATGAATCCACCTCTTCTTTCTTTCTTATGATTATGTGTGCTTATTAGGAGGCATGGAAGAGTAATGGATTGTGGCTCGGATTGAGGAACCGGAGAGCCGAGTTCGAATTCCAGTCGAATCCATTACATTCACTTACGTGCTTATACCCTTGGGAAAGGTATGAATCCATCTCTTCTTTCTTTCTTATGATTATGTGTGCTTATTAGGAGGCATGGAAGAGTAATGGATTGTGGCTCGGATTGAGGAATCGGAGAGCCGAGTTCGAATTCCAGTCGAATCCATTACATTCACTTACGTGCTAATACCATTGGGAAAGGTATGAATCCATCTCTTCTTTCTTTCTTAGGATTATGTGTGCTTATTAGGAGGCATGGAAGAGTAATGGATTGTGGCTCGGATTGAGGAATCGGAAAGCCGAGTTCGAATTCCAGTCGAATCTATTACATTCACTTACGTGCTAATACCCTTGGGAAAGGTATGAATCCATCTCTTCTTTCTTTCTTATGATTATGTGTGCTTATTAGGAGGCATAGAAGAGTAATGGATTGTGGGTCGGATTGAGGAATCGGAGAGCCGAGTTCGAATTCCAGTCGAATCCATTACATTCATTTACGTGCTAATACCATTGGGAAAGGTATGAATCCATCTCTTCTTTCTTTCTTATGATTATGTGTGCTTATTAGGAGGCATGGAAGAGTAATGGATTGCGGCTCGGATTGAGGAATCGGAGAGCCAAGTTCGAATTCCAGTCGGATCCATTACATTCACTTAAGTGCTAATACCCTTGGGAAAGGTATGAATCCATCTCTTCTTTCTTTCTTAGGATTATGTGTGCTTATTAGGAGGCATGGAAGAGTAATGGATTGTGGGTCGGATTGAGGAATCGGAGAGCCGAGTTCGAATTCCAGTCGAATCCATAACATTCACTTACGTGCTAATACCCTTGGGAAAGGTATGAATGCATCTCTTCTTTCTTTCTTATGATTATGTGTGCTTATTAGGAGGCATGGAAGAGTAATGGATTGTGGCTCGTTTTGAGGAATCGGAGAGCCGAGTTCGAATTCCAGTCGAATCCATTACATTCACTTAAGTGCTAATTCCCTTGGGAAAGGTATGAATCCATCTCTTCTTTCTTTCTTATGATTATGTGTGCTTATTAGGAGGCATGGAAGAGTAATGGATTGTGGCTCGGATTGAGGAATCGGAGAGCCGAGTTCGAATTCCAGTCGGATCCATTACATTCACTTAAGTGCTAATTCCCTTGGGAAAGGTATGAATCCATCTCTTCTTTCTTTCTTATGATTATGTGTGCTTATTAGGAGGCATGGAAGAGTAATGGATTGTGGCTCGTTTTGAGGAATCGGAGAGCCAAGTTCGAATTCCAGTCGAATCCATTACATTCATTTACGTGCTAATACCCTTGGGAAAGGTATGAATCCATCTCTTCTTTCTTTCTTAGGATTATGTGTGCTTATTAGGAGGCATGGAAGAGTAATGGATTGTGGCTCGGATTGAGGAATCGGAGAGCCGAGTTCGAATTCCAGTCGAATCCATTACATTCACTTACGTGCTAATACCCTTGGGAAAGGTATGAATCCACCTCTTCTTTCTTTCTTATGATTATGTGTGCTTATTAGGAGGCATGGAAGAGTAATGGATTGTGGCTCGGATTGAGGAATCGGAGAGCCGAGTTCGAATTCCAGTCGAATCCATTACATTCACTTACGTGCTTATACCCTTGGGAAAGGTATGAATCCATCTCTTCTTTCTTTCTTATGATTATGTGTGCTTATTAGGAGGCATGGAAGAGTAATGGATTGTGGGTCGGATTGAGGAATCGGAGAGCCGAGTTCGAATTCCAGTCGAATCCATTACATTCACTTACGTGCTAATACCATTGGGAAAGGTATGAATCCATCTCTTCTTTCTTTCTTAGGATTATGTGTGCTTATTAGGAGGCATGGAAGAGTAATGGATTGTGGCTCGGATTGAGGAATAGGAAAGCCGAGTTCGAATTCCAGTCGAATCTATTACATTCATTTACGTGCTACTACCCTTGGGAAAGGTATGAATCCATCTCTTCTTTCTTTCTTATGATTATGTGTGCTTATTAGGAGGCATAGAAGAGTAATGGATTGTGGGTCGGATTGAGGAATCGGAGAGCCGAGTTCGAATTCCAGTCGAATCCATTACATTCATTTACGTGCTAATACCATTGGGAAAGGTATGAATTCATCTCTTCTTTCTTTCTTATGATTATGTGTGCTTATTAGGAGGCATGGAAGAGTAATGGATTGCGGCTCGGATTGAGGAATCGGAGAGCCGAGTTCGAATTCCAGTCGGATCCATTACATTCACTTAAGTGCTAATTCCCTTGGGAAAGGTATGAATCCATCTCTTCTTTCTTTCTTATGATTATGTGTGCTTATTAGGAGGCATGGAAGAGTAATGGATTGTGGCTCGGATTGAGGATCGGAGAGCCGAGTTCGAATTCCAGTCGGATCCATTACATTCAATTAAGTGCTAATTCCCTTGGGAAAGGTATGAATCCACCTCTTCTTTCTTTCTTATGATTATGTGTGCTTATTAGGAGGCATGGAAGAGTAATGCATTGTGGCTCGTTTTGAGGAATCGGAGAGCCGAGTTCGAATTCCAGTCGAATCCATTACATTCATTTACGTGCTAAAACCCTTGGGAAAGGTAAGAATCCACCTCTTCTTTCTTTCTTATGATTATGTGTGCTTATTAGGAGGCATGGAAGAGTAATGGATTGTGGCTCGTATTGAGGAATCAGAGAGCCGGGTTCGAATTCCAGTCGGATCCATTACATTCATTTACGTGCTAATACCCTTGGGAAAGGTATGAATCCATCTCGTCTTTCTTTCTTATGATTATGTGTGCTTATTAGGAGGCATGGAATAGTAATGGATTGTGGCTCGGATTGAGGAATCGGAGAGCCGAGTTCGAATTCCAGTCGGATCAATTACATTCAATTAAGTGCTAATTCCCTTGGGAAAGGTATGAATCCACCTCTAATTTCTTTCTTATGATTATGTGTGCTTATTAGGAGGCATGGAAGAGTAATGGATTGTGGCTCGTTTTGAGGAATCGGAGAGCCGAGTTCGAATTCCAGTCGAATCCATTACATTCACTTACGTGCTAATTCCCTTGGGAAAGGTATGAATCCATCTCTTCTTTCTTTCTTATGATTATGTGTGCTTATTAGGAGGCATGGAAGAGTAATGGATTGTGGCTCGGATTGAGGAATCGGAGAGCCGAGTTCGAATTCCAGTCGGATCCATTACATTCAATTAAGTGCTAATTCCCTTGGGAAAGGTATGAATCCACCTCTTCTTTCTTTCTTATGATTATGTGTGCTTATTAGGAGGCATGGAAGAGTAATGCATTGTGGCTCGTTTTGAGGAATCGGAGAGCCGAGTTCGAATTCCAGTCGAATCCATTACATTCATTTACGTGCTAAAACCCTTGGGAAAGGTAAGAATCCACCTCTTCTTTCTTTCTTATGATTATGTGTGCTTATTAGGAGGCATGGAAGAGTAATGGATTGTGGCTCGTATTGAGGAATCAGAGAGCCGGGTTCGAATTCCAGTCGGATCCATTACATTCATTTACGTGCTAATACCCTTGGGAAAGGTATGAATCCATCTCGTCTTTCTTTCTTATGATTATGTGTGCTTATTAGGAGGCATGGAATAGTAATGGATTGTGGCTCGGATTGAGGAATCGGAGAGCCGAGTTCGAATTCCAGTCGGATCAATTACATTCAATTAAGTGCTAATTCCCTTGGGAAAGGTATGAATCCACCTCTAATTTCTTTCTTATGATTATGTGTGCTTAATAGGAGGCATGGAAGAGTAATGGATTGTGGCTCGTTTTGAGGAATCGGAGAGCCGAGTTCGAATTCCAGTCGAATCCATTACATTCACTTACGTGCTAATACCCTTGGGAAAGGTATGAATCCATCTCTTCTTTCTTTCTTACGATTATGTGTGCTTATTAGGAGGCATGGAAGAGTAATGGATTGTGGCTCGGATTGAGGAATCGGAAAGCCGAGTTCGAATTCCAGTCGAATCCATTACATTCATTTACGTGCTAATACCATTGGGAAAGGTATGAATCCATCTCTTCTTTCTTTCTTATGATTATGTGTGCTTATTAGGAGGCATGGAAGAGTAATGGATTGCGGCTCGGATTGAGGAATCGGAGAGCCGAGTTCGAATTCCAGTCGGATCCATTACATTCACTTAAGTGCTAATTCCCTTGGGAAAGGTATGAATCCATCTCTTCTTTCTTTCTTATGATTATGTGTGCTTATTAGGAGGCATGGAAGAGTAATGGATTTTGGCTCGTTTTGAGGAATCGGAGAGCCGAGTTCGAATTCCAGTCGAATCCATTACTTTCATTTACGTGCTAATACCCTTGGGAAAGGTATGAATCCATCTCTTCTTTCTTTCTTATGATTATGTGTGCTTATTAGGAGGCAAGGAAGAGTAATGGATTGTGGCTCGGATTGAGGAATCGGAGAGCCGAGTTCGAATTCCAGTCGGATCCATTACATTCATTTACGTGCTAATACCCTTGGGAAAGGTATGAATCCATCTCTTCTTTCTTTCTTATGATTATGTGTGCTTATTAGGAGGCATGGAAGAGTAATGGATTGTGGCTCGGATTGAGGAATCGGAGAGCCGAGTTCGAATTCCAGTCGGATCCATTACATTCAATTAAGTGCTAATTCCCTTGGGAAAGGTATGAATCCACCTCTTCTTTCTTTCTTATGATTATGTGTGCTTATTAGGAGGCATGGAAGAGTAATGCATTGTGGCTCGTTTTGAGGAATCGGAGAGCCGAGTTCGAATTCCAGTCGAATCCATTACATTCATTTACGTGCTAAAACCCTTGGGAAAGGTAAGAATCCACCTCTTCTTTCTTTCTTATGATTATGTGTGCTTATTAGGAGGCATGGAAGAGTAATGGATTGTGGCTCGTATTGAGGAATCGGAGAGCCGGGTTCGAATTCCAGTCGGATCCATTACATTCATTTACGTGCTAATACCCTTGGGAAAGGTATGAATCCATCTCGTCTTTCTTTCTTATGATTATGTGTGCTTATTAGGAGGCATGGAAGAGTAATGGATTGTGGCTCGGATTGAGGAATCGGAGAGCCGAGTTCGAATTCCAGTCGGATCAATTACATTCAATTAAGTGCTAATTCCCTTGGGAAAGGTATGAATCCACCTCTTCTTTCTTTCTTATGATTATGTGTGCTTATTAGGAGGCATGGAAGAGTAATGGATTGTGGCTCGTTTTGAGGAATCGGAGAGCCGAGTTCGAATTCCAGTCGAATCCATTACATTCACTTACGTGCTAATTCCCTTGGGAAAGGTATGAATCCATCTCTTCTTTCTTTCTTATGATTATGTGTGCTTATTAGGAGGCATGGAAGAGTAATGGATTGTGGCTCGGATTGAGGAATCGGAGAGCCGAGTTCGAATTCCAGTCGGATCCATTACATTCAATTAAGTGCTAATTCCCTTGGGAAAGGTAAGAATCCACCTCTTCTTTCTTTCTTATGATTATGTGTGCTTATTAGGAGGCATGGAAGTGTAATGGATTGTGGGTCGGATTGAGGAATCGGAGAGCCGAGTTCGAATTCCAGTCGAATCCATTACATTCACTTACGTGCTAATACCCTTGGGAAAGGTATGAATCCATCTCTTCTTTCTTTCTTACGATTATGTGTGCTTATTAGGAGGCATGGAAGAGTAATGGATTGTGGCTCGGATTGAGGAATCGGAAAGACGAGTTCGAATTCCAGTCGAATCTATTACATTCATTTACGTGCTAATACCCTTGGGAAAGGTATGAATCCATCTCTTCTTTCTTTCTTATGATTATGTGTGCTTATTAGGAGGCATGGAAGAGTAATGGATTGTGGGTCGGATTGAGGAATCGGAGAGCCGAGTTCGAATTCCAGTCGAATCCATTACATTCACTTACGTGCTAATACCCTTGGGAAAGGTATGAATCCATCTCTTCTTTCTTTCTTAGGATTATGTGTGCTTATTAGGAGGCATGGAAGAGTAATGGATTGTGGCTCGGATTGAGGAATCGGAAAGCCGAGTTCGAATTCCAGTCGAATCTATTACATTCACTTACGTGCTAATATCCTTGGGAAAGGTATGAATCCATCTCTTCTTTCTTTCTTATGATTATGTGTGCTTATTAGGAGGCATGGAAGAGTAATGGATTGTGGGTCGGTTTGAGGAATCGGAGAACCGAGTTCGAATTCCAGTCGAATCCATTACATTCATTTACGTGCTAATACCATTGGGAAAGGTATGAATCCATCTCTTCTTTCTTTCTTATGATTATGTGTGCTTATTAGGAGGCATGGAAGAGTAATGGATTTTGGCTCGTTTTGAGGAATCGGAGAGCCGAGTTCGAATTCCAGTCGAATCCATTACATTCATTTACGTGCTAATACCCTTGGGAAAGGTATGAATCCATCTCTTCTTTCTTTCTTATGATTATGTGTGCTTATTAGGAGGCATGGAAGAGTAATGGATTGTGGCTCGGATTGAGGAATCGGAGAGCCGAGTTCGAATTCCAGTCGGATCCATTACATTCATTTACGTGCTAATACCCTTGGGAAAGGTATGAATCCATCTCTTCTTTCTTTCTTATGATTATGTGTGCTTATTAGGAGGCATGGAAGAGTAATGGATTGTGGCTCGGATTGAGGAATCGGAGAGCCGAGTTCGAATTCCAGTCGGATCCATTACATTCAATTAAGTGCTAATTCCCTTGGGAAAGTTATGAATCCATCTCTTCTTTCTTTCTTATGATTATGTGTGCTTATTAGGAGGCATGGAAGAGTAATGGATTGTGCCTCGTTTTGAGGAATCGGAGAGCCGAGTTCGAATTCCAGTCGAATCCATTACATTCATTTACGTGCTAAAACCCTTGGGAAAGGTATGAATCCATCTCGTCTTTCTTTCTTATGATTATGTGTGCTTATTAGGAGGCATGGAAGAGTAATGGATTGTGGCTCGGATTGAGGAATCGGAGAGCCGAGTTCGAATTCCAGTCGGATCCATTACATTCACTTAAGTGCTAATTCACTTGGGAAAGGTATGGATCCATCTCTTCTTTCTTTCTTATGATTATGTGTGCTTATTAGGAGGCATGGAAGAGTAATGGATTGTGGCTAGGATGGGGGAATCGGAGAGTCGAGTTCGAATTCCAGTCGAATCCATTACATTCATTTACGTGCTAATTCCCTTGGGAAAGGCATGAATCCATCTCTTCTTTCTTTCTTATGATTATGTGTCCTTATTAGGAGGCATGGAAGAGTAATGGATTGTGGCTCGGATTGAGGAATCGGAGAGCCGAGTTCGAATTCCAGTCGAATCCATTACATTCACTTACGTGCAAATAACCTTGGGAAAGGTATGAATCCATCTCTTCTTTCTTTCTTATGATTATGTGTGCTTATTAGGAGGCATGGAAGAGTAATGGATTGTGGGTCGGATTGAGGAATAGGAAAGCCGAGTTCGAATTCCAGTCGAATCTATTACATTCATTTACGTGCTACTACCCTTGGGAAAGGTATGAATCCATCTCTTCTTTTTTCTTATGATTATGTGTGCTTATTAGGAGGCATGGAAGAGTAATGGATTGTGGGTCGGATTGAGGAATCGGAGAGCCGAGTTCGAATTCCAATCGAATCCATTACATTCACTTACGTGCTAATACCCTTGGGAAAGGTATGAATCCATCTCTTCTTTCTTTCTTATGATTATGTGTGCTTATTAGGAGGCATGGAAGAGTAATGGATTGTGGCTCGGATTGAGGAATCGGAAAGCCGAGTTCGAATTCCAGTCGAATCTATTACATTCACTTACGTGCTAATACCCTTGGGAAAGGTATGAATCCATCTCTTCTTTCTTTCTTATGATTATGTGTGCTTATTAGGAGGCATAGAAGAGTAATGGATTGTGGGTCGGATTGAGGAATCGGAGAGCCGAGTTCGAATTCCAGTCGAATCCATTACATTCATTTACGTGCTAATACCATTGGGAAAGGTATGAATCCATCTCTTCTTTCTTTCTTATGATTATGTGTGCTTATTAGGAGGCATGGAAGAGTAATGGATTGCGGCTCGGATTGAGGAATCGGAGAGCCGAGTTCGAATTCCAGTCGGATCCATTACATTCACTTAAGTGCTAATTCCCTTGGGAAAGGTATGAATCCATCTCTTCTTTCTTTCTTATGATTATGTGTGCTTATTAGGAGGCATGGAAGAGTAATGGATTTTGGCTCGTTTTGAGGAATCGGAGAGCCGAGTTCGAATTCCAGTCGAATCCATTACATTCATTTACGTGCTAATACCCTTGGGAAAGGTATGAATCCATCTCTTCTTTCTTTCTTATGATTATGTGTGCTTATTAGGAGGCATGGAAGAGTAATGGATTGTGGCTCGGATTGAGGAATCGGAGAGCCGAGTTCGAATTCCAGTCGGATCCATTACATTCATTTACGTGCTAATACCCTTGGGAAAGGTATGAATCCATCTCTTCTTTCTTTCTTATGATTATGTGTGCTTATTAGGAGGCATGGAAGAGTAATGGATTGTGGGTCGGATTGAGGAATCGGAGAGCCGAGTTCGAATTCCAGTCGAATCCATAACATTCACTTACGTGCTAATACCCTTGGGAAAGGTATGAATGCATCTCTTCTTTCTTTCTTATGATTATGTGTGCTTATTAGGAGGCATGGAAGAGTAATGGATTGTGGCTCGTTTTGAGGAATCGGAGAGCCGAGTTCGAATTCCAGTCGAATCCATTACATTCACTTAAGTGCTAATTCCCTTGGGAAAGGTATGAATCCATCTCTTCTTTCTTTCTTATGATTATGTGTGCTTATTAGGAGGCATGGAAGAGTAATGGATTGTGGCTCGGATTGAGGAATCGGAGAGCCGAGTTCGAATTCCAGTCGGATCCATTACATTCACTTAAGTGCTAATTCCCTTGGGAAAGGTATGAATCCATCTCTTCTTTCTTTCTTATGATTATGTGTGCTTATTAGGAGGCATGGAAGAGTAATGGATTGTGGCTCGTTTTGAGGAATCGGAGAGCCAAGTTCGAATTCCAGTCGAATCCATTACATTCATTTACGTGCTAATACCCTTGGGAAAGGTATGAATCCATCTCTTCTTTCTTTCTTAGGATTATGTGTGCTTATTAGGAGGCATGGAAGAGTAATGGATTGTGGCTCGGATTGAGGAATCGGAGAGCCGAGTTCGAATTCCAGTCGAATCCATTACATTCACTTACGTGCTAATACCCTTGGGAAAGGTATGAATCCACCTCTTCTTTCTTTCTTATGATTATGTGTGCTTATTAGGAGGCATGGAAGAGTAATGGATTGTGGCTCGGATTGAGGAATCGGAGAGCCGAGTTCGAATTCCAGTCGAATGCATTACATTCACTTACGTGCTTATACCCTTGGGAAAGGTATGAATCCATCTCTTCTTTCTTTCTTATGATTATGTGTGCTTATTAGGAGGCATGGAAGAGTAATGGATTGTGGGTCGGATTGAGGAATCGGAGAGCCGAGTTCGAATTCCAGTCGAATCCATTACATTCACTTACGTGCTAATACCATTGGGAAAGGTATGAATCCATCTCTTCTTTCTTTCTTATGATTATGTGTGCTTATTAGGAGGCATGGAAGAGTAATGGATTGTGGCTCGGATTGAGGAATAGGAAAGCCGAGTTCGAATTCCAGTCGAATCTATTACATTCATTTACGTGCTACTACCCTTGGGAAAGGTATGAATCCATCTCTTCTTTTTTCTTATGATTATGTGTGCTTATTAGGAGGCATGGAAGAGTAATGGATTGTGGGTCGGATTGAGGAATCGGAGAGCCGAGTTCGAATTCCAATCGAATCCATTACATTCACTTACGTGCTAATACCCTTGGGAAAGGTATGAATCCATCTCTTCTTTCTTTCTTATGATTATGTGTGCTTATTAGGAGGCATGGAAGAGTAATGGATTGTGGCTCGGATTGAGGAATCGGAAAGCCGAGTTCGAATTCCAGTCGAATCTATTACATTCACTTACGTGCTAATACCCTTGGGAAAGGTATGAATCCATCTCTTCTTTCTTTCTTATGATTATGTGTGCTTATTAGGAGGCATAGAAGAGTAATGGATTGTGGGTCGGATTGAGGAATCGGAGAGCCGAGTTCGAATTCCAGTCGAATCCATTACATTCATTTACGTGCTAATACCATTGGGAAAGGTATGAATCCATCTCTTCTTTCTTTCTTATGATTATGTGTGCTTATTAGGAGGCATGGACGAGTAATGGATTGCGGCTCGGATTGAGGAATCGGAGAGCCGAGTTCGAATTCCAGTCGGATCCATTACATTCACTTAAGTGCTAATTCCCTTGGGAAAGGTATGAATCCATCTCTTCTTTCTTTCTTATGATTATGTGTGCTTATTAGGAGGCATGGAAGAGTAATGGATTTTGGCTCGTTTTGAGGAATCGGAGAGCCGAGTTCGAATTCCAGTCGATTCCATTACTTTCATTTACGTGCTAATACCCTTGGGAAAGGTATGAATCCATCTCTTCTTTCTTTCTTATGATTATGTGTGCTTATTAGGAGGCAAGGAAGAGTAATGGATTGTGGCTCGGATTGAGGAATCGGAGAGCCGAGTTCGAATTCCAGTCGGATCCATTACATTCATTTACGTGCTAATACCCTTGGGAAAGGTATGAATCCATCTCTTCTTTCTTTCTTATGATTATGTGTGCTTATTAGGAGGCATGGAAGAGTAATGGATTGTGGCTCGGATTGAGGAATCGGAGAGCCGAGTTCGAATTCCAGTCGGATCCATTACATTCAATTAAGTGCTAATTCCCTTGGGAAAGGTATGAATCCACCTCTTCTTTCTTTCTTATGATTATGTGTGCTTATTAGGAGGCATGGAAGAGTAATGCATTGTGGCTCGTTTTGAGGAATCGGAGAGCCGAGTTCGAATTCCAGTCGAATCCATTACATTCATTTACGTGCTAAAACCCTTGGGAAAGGTAAGAATCCACCTCTTCTTTCTTTCTTATGATTATGTGTGCTTATTAGGAGGCATGGAAGAGTAATGGATTGTGGCTCGTATTGAGGAATCGGAGAGCCGGGTTCGAATTCCAGTCGGATCCATTACATTCATTTACGTGCTAATACCCTTGGGAAAGGTATGAATCCATCTCGTCTTTCTTTCTTATGATTATGTGTGCTTATTAGGAGGCATGGAAGAGTAATGGATTGTGGCTCGGATTGAGGAATCGGAGAGCCGAGTTCGAATTCCAGTCGGATCAATTACATTCAATTAAGTGCTAATTCCCTTGGGAAAGGTATGAATCCACCTCTTCTTTCTTTCTTATGATTATGTGTGCTTATTAGGAGGCATGGAAGAGTAATGGATTGTGGCTCGTTTTGAGGAATCGGAGAGCCGAGTTCGAATTCCAGTCGAATCCATTACATTCACTTACGTGCTAATTCCCTTGGGAAAGGTATGAATCCATCTCTTCTTTCTTTCTTATGATTATGTGTGCTTATTAGGAGGCATGGAAGAGTAATGGATTGTGGCTCGGATTGAGGAATCGGAGAGCCGAGTTCGAATTCCAGTCGGATCCATTACATTCAATTAAGTGCTAATTCCCTTGGGAAAGGTAAGAATCCACCTCTTCTTTCTTTCTTATGATTATGTGTGCTTATTAGGAGGCATGGAAGTGTAATGGATTGTGGGTCGGATTGAGGAATCGGAGAGCCGAGTTCGAATTCCAGTCGAATCCATTACATTCACTTACGTGCTAATACCCTTGGGAAAGGTATGAATCCATCTCTTCTTTCTTTCTTACGATTATGTGTGCTTATTAGGAGGCATGGAAGAGTAATGGATTGTGGCTCGGATTGAGGAATCGGAAAGCCGAGTTCGAATTCCAGTCGAATCTATTACATTCATTTACGTGCTAATACCCTTGGGAAAGGTATGAATCCATCTCTTCTTTCTTTCTTATGATTATGTGTGCTTATTAGGAGGCATGGAAGAGTAATGGATTGTGGGTCGGATTGAGGAATCGGAGAGCCGAGTTCGAATTCCAGTCGAATCCATTACATTCACTTACGTGCTAATACCCTTGGGAAAGGTATGAATCCATCTCTTCTTTCTTTCTTAGGATTATGTGTGCTTATTAGGAGGCATGGAAGAGTAATGGATTGTGGCTCGGATTGAGGAATCGGAAAGCCGAGTTCGAATTCCAGTCGAATCTATTACATTCACTTACGTGCTAATATCCTTGGGAAAGGTATGAATCCATCTCTTCTTTCTTTCTTATGATTATGTGTGCTTATTAGGAGGCATGGAAGAGTAATGGATTGTGGGTCGGTTTGAGGAATCGGAGAACCGAGTTCGAATTCCAGTCGAATCCATTACATTCATTTACGTGCTAATACCATTGGGAAAGGTATGAATCCATCTCTTCTTTCTTTCTTATGATTATGTGTGCTTATTAGGAGGCATGGAAGAGTAATGGATTTTGGCTCGTTTTGAGGAATCGGAGAGCCGAGTTCGAATTCCAGTCGAATCCATTACATTCATTTACGTGCTAATACCCTTGGGAAAGGTATGAATCCATCTCTTCTTTCTTTCTTATGATTATGTGTGCTTATTAGGAGGCATGGAAGAGTAATGGATTGTGGCTCGGATTGAGGAATCGGAGAGCCGAGTTCGAATTCCAGTCGGATCCATTACATTCATTTACGTGCTAATACCCTTGGGAAAGGTATGAATCCATCTCTTCTTTCTTTCTTATGATTATGTGTGCTTATTAGGAGGCATGGAAGAGTAATGGATTGTGGCTCGGATTGAGGAATCGGAGAGCCGAGTTCGAATTCCAGTCGGATCCATTACATTCAATTAAGTGCTAATTCCCTTGGGAAAGGTATGAATCCATCTCTTCTTTCTTTCTTATGATTATGTGTGCTTATTAGGAGGCATGGAAGAGTAATGGATTGTGCCTCGTTTTGAGGAATCGGAGAGCCGAGTTCGAATTCCAGTCGAATCCATTACATTCATTTACGTGCTAAAACCCTTGGGAAAGGTATGAATCCATCTCGTCTTTCTTTCTTATGATTATGTGTGCTTATTAGGAGGCATGGAAGAGTAATGGATTGTGGCTCGGATTGAGGAATCGGAGAGCCGAGTTCGAATTCCAGTCGGATCCATTACATTCACTTAAGTGCTAATTCACTTGGGAAAGGTATGGATCCATCTCTTCTTTCTTTCTTATGATTATGTGTGCTTATTAGGAGGCATGGAAGAGTAATGGATTGTGGCTAGGATGGGGGAATCGGAGAGTCGAGTTCGAATTCCAGTCGAATCCATTACATTCATTTACGTGCTAATTCCCTTGGGAAAGGCATGAATCCATCTCTTCTTTCTTTCTTATGATTATGTGTCCTTATTAGGAGGCATGGAAGAGTAATGGATTGTGGCTCGGATTGAGGAATCGGAGAGCCGAGTTCGAATTCCAGTCGAATCCATTACATTCACTTACGTGCAAATAACCTTGGGAAAGGTATGAATCCATCTCTTCTTTCTTTCTTATGATTATGTGTGCTTATTAGGAGGCATGGAAGAGTAATGGATTGTGGGTCGGATTGAGGAATCGGAGAGCCGAGTTCGAATTCCAGTCGAATCCATTACATTCACTTACGTGCTAATACCATTGGGAAAGGTATGAATCCATCTCTTCTTTCTTTCTTATGATTATGTGTGCTTATTAGGAGGCATGGAAGAGTAATGGATTGTGGCTCGGATTGAGGAATAGGAAAGCCGAGTTCGAATTCCAGTCGAATCTATTACATTCATTTACGTGCTACTACCCTTGGGAAAGGTATGAATCCATCTCTTCTTTTTTCTTATGATTATGTGTGCTTATTAGGAGGCATGGAAGAGTAATGGATTGTGGGTCGGATTGAGGAATCGGAGAGCCGAGTTCGAATTCCAATCGAATCCATTACATTCACTTACGTGCTAATACCCTTGGGAAAGGTATGAATCCATCTCTTCTTTCTTTCTTATGATTATGTGTGCTTATTAGGAGGCATGGAAGAGTAATGGATTGTGGCTCGGATTGAGGAATCGGAAAGCCGAGTTCGAATTCCAGTCGAATCTATTACATTCACTTACGTGCTAATACCCTTGGGAAAGGTATGAATCCATCTCTTCTTTCTTTCTTATGATTATGTGTGCTTATTAGGAGGCATAGAAGAGTAATGGATTGTGGGTCGGATTGAGGAATCGGAGAGCCGAGTTCGAATTCCAGTCGAATCCATTACATTCATTTACGTGCTAATACCATTGGGAAAGGTATGAATCCATCTCTTCTTTCTTTCTTATGATTATGTGTGCTTATTAGGAGGCATGGACGAGTAATGGATTGCGGCTCGGATTGAGGAATCGGAGAGCCGAGTTCGAATTCCAGTCGGATCCATTACATTCACTTAAGTGCTAATTCCCTTGGGAAAGGTATGAATCCATCTCTTCTTTCTTTCTTATGATTATGTGTGCTTATTAGGAGGCATGGAAGAGTAATGGATTTTGGCTCGTTTTGAGGAATCGGAGAGCCGAGTTCGAATTCCAGTCGATTCCATTACTTTCATTTACGTGCTAATACCCTTGGGAAAGGTATGAATCCATCTCTTCTTTCTTTCTTATGATTATGTGTGCTTATTAGGAGGCAAGGAAGAGTAATGGATTGTGGCTCGGATTGAGGAATCGGAGAGCCGAGTTCGAATTCCAGTCGGATCCATTACATTCATTTACGTGCTAATACCCTTGGGAAAGGTATGAATCCATCTCTTCTTTCTTTCTTATGATTATGTGTGCTTATTAGGAGGCATGGAAGAGTAATGGATTGTGGCTCGGATTGAGGAATCGGAGAGCCGAGTTCGAATTCCAGTCGGATCCATTACATTCAATTAAGTGCTAATTCCCTTGGGAAAGGTATGAATCCACCTCTTCTTTCTTTCTTATGATTATGTGTGCTTATTAGGAGGCATGGAAGAGTAATGCATTGTGGCTCGTTTTGAGGAATCGGAGAGCCGAGTTCGAATTCCAGTCGAATCCATTACATTCATTTACGTGCTAAAACCCTTGGGAAAGGTAAGAATCCACCTCTTCTTTCTTTCTTATGATTATGTGTGCTTATTAGGAGGCATGGAAGAGTAATGGATTGTGGCTCGTATTGAGGAATCGGAGAGCCGGGTTCGAATTCCAGTCGGATCCATTACATTCATTTACGTGCTAATACCCTTGGGAAAGGTATGAATCCATCTCGTCTTTCTTTCTTATGATTATGTGTGCTTATTAGGAGGCATGGAAGAGTAATGGATTGTGGCTCGGATTGAGGAATCGGAGAGCCGAGTTCGAATTCCAGTCGGATCAATTACATTCAATTAAGTGCTAATTCCCTTGGGAAAGGTATGAATCCACCTCTTCTTTCTTTCTTATGATTATGTGTGCTTATTAGGAGGCATGGAAGAGTAATGGATTGTGGCTCGTTTTGAGGAATCGGAGAGCCGAGTTCGAATTCCAGTCGAATCCATTACATTCACTTACGTGCTAATTCCCTTGGGAAAGGTATGAATCCATCTCTTCTTTCTTTCTTATGATTATGTGTGCTTATTAGGAGGCATGGAAGAGTAATGGATTGTGGCTCGGATTGAGGAATCGGAGAGCCGAGTTCGAATTCCAGTCGGATCCATTACATTCAATTAAGTGCTAATTCCCTTGGGAAAGGTAAGAATCCACCTCTTCTTTCTTTCTTATGATTATGTGTGCTTATTAGGAGGCATGGAAGTGTAATGGATTGTGGGTCGGATTGAGGAATCGGAGAGCCGAGTTCGAATTCCAGTCGAATCCATTACATTCACTTACGTGCTAATACCCTTGGGAAAGGTATGAATCCATCTCTTCTTTCTTTCTTACGATTATGTGTGCTTATTAGGAGGCATGGAAGAGTAATGGATTGTGGCTCGGATTGAGGAATCGGAAAGCCGAGTTCGAATTCCAGTCGAATCTATTACATTCATTTACGTGCTAATACCCTTGGGAAAGGTATGAATCCATCTCTTCTTTCTTTCTTATGATTATGTGTGCTTATTAGGAGGCATGGAAGAGTAATGGATTGTGGGTCGGATTGAGGAATCGGAGAGCCGAGTTCGAATTCCAGTCGAATCCATTACATTCACTTACGTGCTAATACCCTTGGGAAAGGTATGAATCCATCTCTTCTTTCTTTCTTAGGATTATGTGTGCTTATTAGGAGGCATGGAAGAGTAATGGATTGTGGCTCGGATTGAGGAATCGGAAAGCCGAGTTCGAATTCCAGTCGAATCTATTACATTCACTTACGTGCTAATATCCTTGGGAAAGGTATGAATCCATCTCTTCTTTCTTTCTTATGATTATGTGTGCTTATTAGGAGGCATGGAAGAGTAATGGATTGTGGGTCGGTTTGAGGAATCGGAGAACCGAGTTCGAATTCCAGTCGAATCCATTACATTCATTTACGTGCTAATACCATTGGGAAAGGTATGAATCCATCTCTTCTTTCTTTCTTATGATTATGTGTGCTTATTAGGAGGCATGGAAGAGTAATGGATTTTGGCTCGTTTTGAGGAATCGGAGAGCCGAGTTCGAATTCCAGTCGAATCCATTACATTCATTTACGTGCTAATACCCTTGGGAAAGGTATGAATCCATCTCTTCTTTCTTTCTTATGATTATGTGTGCTTATTAGGAGGCATGGAAGAGTAATGGATTGTGGCTCGGATTGAGGAATCGGAGAGCCGAGTTCGAATTCCAGTCGGATCCATTACATTCATTTACGTGCTAATACCCTTGGGAAAGGTATGAATCCATCTCTTCTTTCTTTCTTATGATTATGTGTGCTTATTAGGAGGCATGGAAGAGTAATGGATTGTGGCTCGGATTGAGGAATCGGAGAGCCGAGTTCGAATTCCAGTCGGATCCATTACATTCAATTAAGTGCTAATTCCCTTGGGAAAGGTATGAATCCATCTCTTCTTTCTTTCTTATGATTATGTGTGCTTATTAGGAGGCATGGAAGAGTAATGGATTGTGCCTCGTTTTGAGGAATCGGAGAGCCGAGTTCGAATTCCAGTCGAATCCATTACATTCATTTACGTGCTAAAACCCTTGGGAAAGGTATGAATCCATCTCGTCTTTCTTTCTTATGATTATGTGTGCTTATTAGGAGGCATGGAAGAGTAATGGATTGTGGCTCGGATTGAGGAATCGGAGAGCCGAGTTCGAATTCCAGTCGGATCCATTACATTCACTTAAGTGCTAATTCACTTGGGAAAGGTATGGATCCATCTCTTCTTTCTTTCTTATGATTATGTGTGCTTATTAGGAGGCATGGAAGAGTAATGGATTGTGGCTAGGATGGGGGAATCGGAGAGTCGAGTTCGAATTCCAGTCGAATCCATTACATTCATTTACGTGCTAATTCCCTTGGGAAAGGCATGAATCCATCTCTTCTTTCTTTCTTATGATTATGTGTCCTTATTAGGAGGCATGGAAGAGTAATGGATTGTGGCTCGGATTGAGGAATCGGAGAGCCGAGTTCGAATTCCAGTCGAATCCATTACATTCACTTACGTGCAAATAACCTTGGGAAAGGTATGAATCCATCTCTTCTTTCTTTCTTATGATTATGTGTGCTTATTAGGAGGCATGGAAGAGTAATGGATTGTGGGTCGGATTGAGGAATCGGAGAGCCGAGTTCGAATTCCAGTCGAATCCATTACATTCACTTACGTGCTAATATCCTTGGGAAAGGTATGAATCCATCTCTTCTTTCTTTCTTATGATTATGTGTGCTTATTAGGAGGCATGGAAGAGTAATGGATTGTGGGTCGGATTGAGGAATCGGAGAGCCGAGTTCGAATTCCAGTCGAATCCATTACATTCACTTACGTGCTAATAACCTTGGAAAAGGTATGAATACTCTTCTTCTCCCAGTTATGGATAAATAGCAGGACCGTTTGTGTTTTCTAACTTGGTGGGGCAAACGGTCTAGGAAAAGGAAAATCTATGATTTCAAAACTGGCCTGTAGATATTTTGGCTTCGCTTGACCAAGAAACACTACTACTACTGTTGCAGCAGTACACATGGTATCATTACGACCCTACGGGTCACGGGATAAAAAAATCATTTCAACTTTAAAATAGTAAATTGACATATTACATTTTCATCAAATTAAAGGACTGCTAAATTTTTGAAGTTGTAGAATTAATTCGTCGAGGCAATGGTAATTAAATGTTTTCATCACATTTTTGCCAACATAAGCGGTCATATGATATAGAATTTATGAAAATTTTCGCCTTCTAAAGTTTTTCTAAGAGTAGCTTAGATGTCGTACGAGGCCTAAAGTAGATGGCACTCATTGAGGATCGAACTCACTTTGCAGTCGTAAATATTTTAGCGAGACAAGCTTGTTAACCATTACACCACCTAGAGGTGCCTATCTTTCGTCTTCTAAAACAAGTTACAAGTTTTTTCTTCTTTACATAAATTTTGGTATATAAATTAATTTTTAGAGCCCTAAAAATGTTTTCAGCATATATACTTAAAATTCTTTGTCATATTTTTTTTAAAGGTAATGCTATATCTAAATGGAAAATGGGGCATTTTTTTGTCCCATACTTTAATATATTTGCATATGCATTTTATACTTGCTAACATCTTTTCTCCTGCAATCAATCTCTTGCTTCCTTGCATTAATCTGCTTTATATTTCCATGGGATGCCATCAGTAATATCCCAAACATATTTTATGCTAGATAAAAAGAAAATAAATTCGCGGTCACCACATCTCGTTTCCTAAATTACATTTTCATTTAGCTATAAAAAAATATTTCTGTGTATAAAGATATTTTTCTAAATAAATGGATGCTCTGAAGGAGAAAAATGTAAGGAACTCGACTCACTCAAAAGTTCATTGGCACTTAGAAAAAATCCATTATCTTTACATGATTTTCAGAATTTTATAAACGAAAGCGAGAAGAGATGTCTAAACCTCAATTGTAATACAAGGTTATTAGCAAAAGGAACAGCTCAATATTGCAAATTACAAATTGGGGATACCAAAATCAAAAGATTTAAATATCTAGGAAGTATTTTAGTAGTGGCCGGAATATACGATACTGAAATCCGAATGCGCATTATGATAGCAAAAAATGCCTTCCAAAAGCTAAGCAAAGTATTAAGAAACAGAAAAAAAATATTAGAAACATGGAAAGGACTACTAAAATCTTTATAGAATATCTGTTCCCTTGTATGACAGTGAAAGGTGGACAATCTCCTCACAGATGAAGAAAAAGTAACAGAAATGTGGTTTTACATATGGATGCTGAGAATACCATGAACCGAATAAGAGAGCTACAACGAACTTTTGGAACGAAATGCAATAAAACAAAAAAGAAAAACAGATGAAGAGACAGCTGAAACGAGTACTGAATATTCATGTAATATCATTCCTCCTATATGGCAGTGAATTCTGGATAATCTCCTCACAGATGAAACAGATTTGAAGCAACAGAAATATGCTTTTATAGAAGGAGGCTGAGCATACTATGGACGGAACATATGAGCAAGGATGAAATTTTTGAGAAAATGAAAACAAAAGGGAAACTTATACTTAACATCAGTAAGAGACAGTTGAAATTTCTAGGACAGATAATGAGGAAAGTGTGCTTGTAAAATTGATACTCGTAGCAGAGATGGAAAGCATGAGAGATAGACGAAATAAATGCATAAACTACCTAGCGAGCTTTCGTAAATAGATGGCGAAAAAGGCTTTAGGAAATTAATTTATTAAGAACTACAAAGGAGAGGAAATTGTGAAGAGCTTTGATCCCCAACTTCCTGAAGGGGCATAGGAGAAGAAGAATTTTTTTCTGACGATGTTAAAATTTTTACCCCCTTTTTTTTTGTATATAGATATAAATCTAGATTTTCGTTTGTTTTTCTGGTGGAATCAGAATAATTTCTGATTTTGTGCCGAACTCCTAATAAATATTTCCGGAGTATGTCCGAAATATATCCGGCGGTTCTGAATATGGAAAAAAACAAAACAAAAAAACGCAGCTTTAATGTAACTTGTTTAAAATCTGAAGATAACTTACTGCGGAGGCGCGATAGAAACACTCACTCGCACTGAGTGGCCTTGTATATTTTGTGACCGTCGTACACACAATAATAACGTTCCGAAAAGGTTCATCACGTTCCGTACACGGATTTTTGGCGAGCACATCACACAAACCACCTCATTCCTTACAACTAAACAGTATTTTTTATGTTGTTTCAAAAATAGAATTTTCTTTCTAAATTTTTTTTTATGAAATACACTACGAATTATTTTTTGGTGTACTAGATTTTGAAATATTTTTTAGTCAAAACACTTGCATCTAAATATAGTAATCTCAGTGTTCTGAAGCATTCTTCCACGACAGTTCTTGATATCAAGCCGATAAAATGGAGGCCAAGTTGATTGATTTCCAAACCGCCATGGTGTTTTGCTTCGACTACCTCGCTCTCTCTTTCTCGTTTGCTGTTTCTCTTTTCACAGGCTTTCTCTGTCTCAGAGTGTCTGTCTTTTCCATTCAAAAGTGCAGAGAAATGTCCTTTATGTAAAACGAAGATTAAAATCGGTGAGCTAAAAGAGTCCAACCTTCAAAAGAACTGTATTTGAATAGACAAACGGCGCGACAAGTTCTAACAGAGAATTTAGGAATGATATCTGTATTAAATGCTAAACTTGTATTAAAATTTAAAAAAAAAGTCTGTCTGGTGTAAGTACACGGTACAATCAGTATACAGTTTCAATTTAGCAGAAATGGCTATGGGATAGGCATGAATCCACTTCTCCCTATCAAAATGCCAAATATCTAATGTAAAATTATAGAAGAGAATTTATTAGTTATCTCTTTTGATAATACACTTCCCAGTAATAGACATGAGGTGATAGCAGTAAGAAGCTGTTAGAACTTTTGTCAGTCTTGACAGTTTTGAATTATACACCAAAATATACTGGAATGGGTCGATATTTAGGTTAGAGTTTATTTTATTTTATATTTGGTTTGTAAAAGAAGAATTTGATTAATATGGTCTTCAAATGAAAAGATTTGCTCAAAGATGGTGCCACGAATCTTTAATTCCCGGAATGGCTCTGTGAAATCAAAGTTTATTTACCTGCTCGCTATTTGCAGCTGTCACCGTGAAAATACCCCCTTGAAAGGCTGGAGAAGATATTGACTAGGTAAGCAAACTTCGTTTTCTCAGAAGGCACTATCAATGAGTTTTTGTTTGCAGTGTTCTATCGCTTTCATCATTTTTCAAATATCGCGTCTCATGCGAGTTTTTTTCTTTTAAGTATGGCATCATCTTGTGATGTTTTGTATTGTCATTTTCTTTTTCTTTTTATGAAAGCTGAAGAAATACTTAGACATTGGATAATTTATATTGAAACTTTCACCGGAAAGCAAAATAAAAAAAATATATTTATAAATCCTTAAAAGGTTTTTATGTCTTTAACTAAACGTGTCGCTCATTCTAATGCTCTCTCTCTCTTTCCATCTCTCTCTCTCTCACTTTCTCTCTTTCACTCTCTCTTTTTCACTCTCTCTTTCACCCTCACTCTCTGTCTCTCTTGCTCTCTCTCTCTCACTGATTCACTACTTATAATATCTTACATTAATTTCACAACTCCGAGTTTCATGCCGAAGCAAATTTCAAGTGCTGGAATTTTATGAATATTTTGGGTTTTATATACATATATATATATATATATATATATACATATATATATATATATATATATATATATATATATATATATATATATATATATATGTTATCCACATTATATATATATATAACCCAAAATATGTGTATATATATGTGTGTGTATATATATATATATTTATATATATATATATATATATATATATATATATATATCCATTGCACCACTGACAGAATCTACAAACACACGCACACACACACACACACACACACACACACACGCACAGACACACACACACACACACACACATATATATATATATATATATATATATATGTATATATATATATATATATATATATATAAAACGAGAGGCATTTTGTGTCGATTCATTTTATTGATTGGCATTTACAAGTTACCCAGACGAGGGGAAAATTACGTTAAAAAATTGCCCGAAGTTCATTTCGGAAAAAAAATTAGAAAATTAACTTTGAAATGTCGAACAGTAAAATTAATTGTCATAAAATGTCTATCGCTTTTAATATTATTTGCCCTAAAGGACATTTGATAACTTAATACATATATATATATATAAAGAGAGAGAGAGAGAGAGAGAGAGAGAGAGAGAGAGAGAGAGAGAGAGAGAGAGAGAGAGAGAGAAAGTGAGAGAGAGAGAGATGAGCGGTCGTTTAATGGATAGTGGGTCAGTTTGAGATACTAGAGAGACAAGTCCAGGTATATATATATATATATATATATATATATATATATATATATATATATCTTTAACAAACTTTAGCCAACATATATATATATATATATATATATATATATATATATATATATATATATATGTGTGTGTATTAATTTATATGCGTTGTACTTAGTGGAAAGCGCTCAATATCAGTGATAGTTCTAACATATTCGATTGAATGGATATGAGTTTTTGGACCCTGGGTTTCGCGCTTTTGTGATCAACAAACAAAATGGTTTATTTTTTTTATATAGATCCAATTTTAAATAAATATTCCAGTTAATATAAATAAAATAAAATAAAATAATAATTAATAAAATAAATAATAATAAATAATTTAAATAAATAGATCCAGTTCTAATAAAGAAAACAATTTGATGTTCGCAAAAGCGTGAAAACCCAGGGTCACAAACTCATGTCCATACAACTGTGTGTGTGTGTATATATATGCATATATATATATATATATATATATATATATATATATATGCTAAAACTTCTTAAAGACACACACACACATACATATATATATATATATATATATGTGTATATACATGTAGGAAATTAAATGAAATTAAACAATATGTGACTATAAGGTTATCGTTTTTTTTTAAGTAAGAACTCAAGACTAAATGTTTCTTATTTAAAATGATTTTTGATTTAACTCAGGACATCGTCAAATAATATCGGCAAGTGGATTCTTCTTGTCGGGTGGATTTGAATAGCTCTCTATCTTTTCTTTCTCGGGTGGGATTCTTATATATCTTCATTTCCCCTGCTTTTCCCATATGTGCACGGTCATGATGAGCCTCCGTTTACATGCTCTGGCAGTCATTGTCATACTTTGTGAGACTCGAAATCTGCAGCAAGTGGATAGGAAGGTAACTTCTAAGTAAACCCACTGATGCACCTGGTATCTCTGACAGGCTGGTGTAACAGTGAATGCAATTTATATTTTCTTATCATCTCTACCGAATCTCAGTATATATGGGCTCATCACAAATCAACTTTCCTTTGAACAAAGATCCTTTATTAATAATAAATTTGATTCAGACCACTGGAATAACTGTATTTCATAAGCTGGTTCAAGTATTTCAAACGAGAGGTCTTATTCTTGTAAATTGAAACCCAGTATTTGTCAACTCTGATGTTTAATAAGCAACGTCGGGATGAAAAGGATCCCATGAAAATTTAAGAAAATCTAGAATTATAGAAAGATAATGGAGGATTAGAAAAGATCTCGGCTTGTTCAAGATGAAAATCCCTCGAAAAAAGTTGGTGTTTATTTATTCCGTCAGAGTTTTGGAAATGGGAAGGGTAGAAAACTTTTTAGTACCCAATAGTCCGCCGCAGTATAAAAAAAAAAATAAAAAAATTGATTAAAAAATGAAAATGCTTTTGATACACCCTAATAATTAACAAGCAATTAGCGAAGACAAAAGATTTTATTTTCTTGTTAAATTTAGCAGAGGTTTCCCTACGGCTGTTCGCATTGCGAAGGAAAGAAAGACGAAATTGTTTGTCTTGGTGTTATCGACGTAACGCATGGTATCTGTTCAAAGAATTTGTTTTTCCTTTCTTATTGTTCTTTATCTCTCTGCAACTACTACAACTGCTAGCTTATTTTTAATGCAGCTAGCCCATTGCAGGTAGGAGTGGCGAGGAAAGGCACATTCGGAAACAAACAAATACCAGTAAACAGTCCGTTGAAAAGCGGAGCTGGAATGGAAGGGGGTCGACACTACGGTTCACATTGGTGTAAAATAATAAAAATCACCGAATAGACACCAACATACGATTATATATTAATTTGCAAAATCTCACATACACAGAATCACATGCTTTAATATTCACACACATACACACATTTAAAATCCCATACGAATGTAAACAAAAAGACAGCTAAACTAGCCTATACGCATACTAGCAGGCAAATATATTATTCTTCTACGGTCCGTGTTTCTTTATGACATGAGCGATCATAGCTCCCCACAACTTCCTGTAATTTGTAGCACTTAGTAAATTTTTGCTGTCTCTCCTAATTTTTGTACTGCCGCCAATTTACACAAGCTTGTTAGGTAAGTTTTCCTCTGTTCCTCTTAAATTTATAATTGATGAAAACAAAATCATTATTTTTTGTTTTCATGTAAAATATACAGCCTTTTTGAAAAATATAACTATTTCATCTTGTTTGCAAGAACATTTTTGGAAACTAAATCCAAGTTTCATTCCAAACTTCTTGAGGATTTCACCTTAGATCTTATTTATTACCAGTACTTGAAAATTAAATTATATTCTGTAAGACAATGCATGACAATATAGTCAATGTACTTTAAAAGTAGTTTTAGAAGAATTATGCCCTGATGGCAAATCAAGTACAAATATAATCTTTATATATAAAAATTCAAATACAGTATTTCTCTCACATTTCCATCAGACATTTTAAAAGGGAATTCTGCACTCAATTTGTTTTTAATGCTAAGCAACCGATAGGTAGATAACCTTACACTAAATGAAATAAGATGAAATTCTTTTTAATGGCCCCCTTGCAGAAAAGAAGTATGTATTATTTTTTAATTATTCCAACCACCTGAAGAAGGCCGGAATGTACAACGGCCGAAACGTTGTGATAAATATGGCAACTAAGATGAGGACAATAGTCGCAATAATGTAAATAGTGTACATAATACCTCATCTCAGAAATATAGACAGACATTTTTAATTTGTAGCAATTAAAAAATAAAAAATAAATTAAATAAAAAAATTGACTTACACACACACACACACACACACACACACACACACACACACACATATATATATATATATATATATATATATATATATATATATATATATATGATGGACTCTCCCGTCGAGTTCGACGTATGAGTTTCAGACGGCCACGAACTAATTATTTGCATGCCTATGAAGGGCATGACTTTTGAGACCGGCTCGTGAATTGCACAAAAGACCACAAACAGTACAGGAGAATGTATTGTATCCAAGTGCAGCAAGAACACTGTTAGCCGTTTTATTTTGCTTTCTCATTTCATGTAGTCAACTGATGGTTACTTCTCAGTGCAGCTATATCAATGTTGTACTTCTTTAGCTCCAATGCGACCAGAGCTGTTTTTCTTTCTGGTGCTGAGTTGTTGTCCTGGAGAGTTCGTACATTCCAAATGCCAAGATGAAGTTGATGTTGTTTTGTAGAGTTTTTTCGCAGTAGCCGGATATGTGTGGAACTAATTAGATGTAGTTGTCAGAAAAACCAACACAATGATTTGTTTCAAGTGTTGAAGGATGTGTCGGACAATCCACACTTTTTGGATCTGTCGATAAAAAAGTAACGGTGCAAAAGACTTGCCACGGAAACTCCGAACAACAGTCCTCATGTGTTATTACCGCGGAGTTTAACCCCTGCGACACACACACACACACACACACACACACACAGACACACACACACACACACACACACACACACACATATATATATATATATATAGATAGATAGATAGATAGATAGATAGATAGATAGATAGATAGATAGATAGATACACATACATATATGTATAAAAAAATAATTCCAAGAGGATAGAATCCAGGTGGAACTCAATGTCTAGGACAGAGTAAGGATATAATAAAAAGGCATGAACACTAATATTCCATGGGATATTTTCCTCTGTTCTTATTTCCTTCAATATGTTCTGTGAGTGTCACATTTTCGAATCCCTCTTTCCTCATAATGTGCCCTAGAAATATCAACTGTCACTTTCTGATGTTAAGTATGTCATTACGTCAACTATTTAACTGCAGTGGCAAATATGACAAAATATTCTGTCATGTATCCATGCAATTTAAGATTAAAACATACAACATAATTCATGTAGCTAAATGAAAAAGATTAAAAAGAGGATTATTTAAAATCATAATTAGTTGTTAATTCATGCCATAATAATGAGATTATAATTTGTTTTTCCAAGAATTATTTATACTTTTTGTTAATACGAGGGTCATTCAATAAATAAGTTGAATTTTTCGGTATAAGGACTTCTAATACAGATAGAGGCTTACTTTTTTTTCAACGTAGTCTCCCAGCACTGTCACACACTTTGCCCATCTGTGCACAAGCTTCCGTATTCCCTCAGCGTAAAAATCTTTGGACTGATGTCTCAGCCAGTCGCTCACAACACTTTTGACTTCATTGTCACTTTTAAACTTCGTGCCTCTCGTGAACGCTTTCAAGGAACCAAACAGGTGAAAGTCTGAAAGGGCAAGGTCTGGGCTGTAAGGGGGATGAGGGAGCAGTTCCCAACCCAGCTCGTTGATGGTCTGCACCGTTTGGGCTGCTGTGCTGTTTGTGCTCTGCAGTAAGCATCTTTGGCACCCACCGGCAGCTGACCTTGTGTGCTGTCCCAACACATAAGCACAAAGTCCTTGCAATGTCATCCACTGTCACCCTTCTGTCAGACTGAATGAGGTCATTAACTGATTCGATCACCTCAGGAGACCTCACTTCTGTAGGCCTCCGATGCCTGTCTTCATCCTCAACACTGCTCTGTCATTCTTTAAACAATTTAGCCCACTTGTAGACATTTTTTGGCTGAAACATGTGGCACCATACACAGTTGACATTCTCCTATGAATTTCAACTGATTTTCACCCTTCAGCAACCAAAAACTTGATAACCGACCGCCGTTCAATCCTGGAGCATGCTTTTTGGTCGGCTATCTTTGTTAATTGCCCAAACTCTCAAAGTTTTTTTTCATCTGCAAAATAAATTAAATCCATGTGAAAAAGAAGTAAAAAAGAGTAAGCTTCTATCTGTATTAGAAGTCCTTATACCGAAAAATTCACCTTATTTATTGAATGACCCTCGTATATTTTGGTTAATCTATCATTTGGCTTTGCTTACATGTTATCTATCTTGTGTAACAATTGTTGAGTTGAATATACATTTTTTTTACATACTTACCTGGTGTAGGGATTCGTCCCTGTGCTGGTAGTATGACGGCTACGACTAGCTTAGACCGGCTCTGGCCTGGACCAGCTATGACAAGCCAAGACCAGCTATGACTAGCTGAGACCAGCTCTGACCAGTTTGGACAAGCTATGACCAGCTAACACCAGCTATGACTAACTTATACCAGCTCTGACCAGCTTGGACAAGCTAAGACCACCTTAGACCAGCGGCCCGTGTGAAAACAATCGGGTCCTCACGTAAAAACCGACCTTGTGTCACAACCTGACTCAGTGGGGGGGTCAAGTAAATACACTTACCTTGTGTAAGGATCCGTCCCTGTGCTGGTGGTATATAATTATACTTACCTGGCACATGTCAGAGGGTATCCCCCAGACGAGGCTCTGCCGAAGGGTAGAGTCTCGTCTCGGGAAACTGACTCCGTTCTTACGTGGTCTATAGGGAATTTTTGCCCGAGCCTACGGGCTTGGATACACCACTTTAAAACTCGGTCTTGTGGCACATCTTGCTACGTGGGTAAATAATTATAGATTTTTAAATTCATAATTGAGAAGAGGAAAATCCTTCTACTTTTCCTGTAAACTGTATAGCCTGTCCTGTGAGTGTCAAATTTCTTCGACATGTGGTTTAGAGATTTCAACTGTGTCTTAACTGTTTCTTTTGTTGGTTTAATTTTGTTCAAAATGTTCGTCGTTGCTCACATATCCGCTTCATGGTATTCTCAGCATCCATACGTAAAACCACATTTCTGTTGCTTTTTCTTCATCTGTGAGCAGATTGTTCATATAGGGGACCAATATTATATGAAAAAGTTTAGTACCCCTTTTCTAGTTTCTAACGAGATTTTTCTGTTTCTTAATACTTTGCTTAGCTTCTGGAAGGCAACGTCATTCATTTCGTCATCTTCAAGTTGTAATGCTCATGTTGAGATCTTCTTTTTGCTGGCAACCATACATTCTGTCTTTTTACAATTGATGTTTGGCCGTTTCTCCTGATTTTCTTTCACTACGTTCGGTCAGAGTTCCTTTATTCGCGTTTGCTGTCAACACTATTGCAGCTAAACACATTTACGTACTCACGTGTATACACAGACACAAAGATATATTAAAATAAAGCACACATATACACATTCCCAAATTGCTATATGCTTGCATAAAAGTTCCCGAGGCTGACGAAGATATAAATGTACTGAGACACTCCAGTTGGTCGATGAAAATTAATGCAGTCGTTTGCATTCTGGTACACTGGCATGTCTAACAGTTACTACCACTTAGGGTCAGGGTAGACCTGGCAACAAAAGCAATTAGTAGGTGGTACCACATTCGGCACAACCTCAAATCTCTCGATAAGTGGTCTAACTACCAGGAGTAGTTTATTGTAATACCCAAAATAACCTAATATAGATAACTGAAGATATATGTGCCAGTGTTGTATCAGATATTACACAGTATGTTTCACAGTATGTGGATTTCTATGCAGGTTACTAGCGGGAATGAAATAAATAAATAAAAAAAACGATGAAGGTTGTCTGATCATTACACGTTGCAATTGACAGCAGACGTCATTATATATATATATATATTGAACAAACACAAATGTACATGATTAGCTAGCTCAGATTCGAGCGGCTACGCCAATATATATATATATATATATATATATATATATATATATATATATAAAATATATATATATATTGGCGTAGCCGCTCGAATCTGAGCTAGCTAATCATGTACATTTGTGTTTGTTCAACAACCCCAGAGCCCAACCCCCTCCGTCCTATGGCTCATGCTGCAACTATTCCGAGGGGACCTTTTTACAATTTTACAGTTACTGTTTCTTGGAGACAGTGCGTTTTCTAGCGTGATCAACAGTCTGACATGGCTAGGACGCTTAAAACCTCGGTCACGAAAACTTTTGACATCGTGGTTCCGTCTATCCAATTTCACACACAAATCTTGGTTCAACCCTTGGTATGATTTTCAGGCCTTTTTCCAAATGTACCGCACGCTGGAATCGAATCCTCCAGATAGCGTCAAGAAATCACCTTCCTGATAAAACGACCATAGTGAGATTCAAACCCTGGTCTAATGTTCAGAATGCGAACATTTTAGCCACACGGCTACGATAATCTTTCCTGACCTGGCATCAGGACTTCATTGACTTTCTTGCCGACGTGATGTGACTTCAATCTGGCTTTTCTACATATATTTTATTGGCAATTGTTCTGATAAGCTTCTCACCTTTACACCTCGACTAAATGACTTTAAGCGTGCTACTAGACTGACAACTAGGTCGGTTATTTTCATATTCTAAATATTTTTTCTCGCAATTCTCGCTTGTGGAACGCCCAGGTGAATTTTTGCTTCATCCTCACCAAAAGTCTTGTTTCCTTGTCATCACAAACTTCGAAATTTCAAATGCAACACCAATCGCCTTCAATATCTGTCTAGGTATTATAATTACTTACATTATTTACATTATTCGGACTGTTATCCTCATCTTCACTGACATATTCACAAAGTTTCGGCCGTTGTACGCTCCGGCCTTCTTTAGGTGATTGGAATTTAAAACGAACCCTTTATTTTATCCACCGGGGTAGATTGTTCTAGTTTCACATGACATGCCTCTTCCGGATGTCTCAGTTATTTCTCCTAAACTCAACTCTCCAAGTTTGGTTTATCACTGCTGTATCCAGGTATTGAACTCACAACCCTTTGGATCACTTGATCTAACCAACGCCTTTATCCAATGGGCCATGTGTCCTTGAGTTCCAGTGACTAGTCTCAAAGTCTCGTGAGTTCAATACCCGGCCACAGAGTTGAGTTAAAGGGAAATAACTGAGGAATCCAGAAGAGGAACAATCTTACCTGGTGGACGAAATAAAGAGTTCGAACGAAATTCCAATCACCTGAAGAAGGTCGGAGCGTACAATGGCCGAAACATTGTGTATATGGCATTGAAGATAAGGATAACAGTCCCAGTAATGTAAATAATGCAAGTTACCAATCGCCTTCTTCTGTGTTCCAAAAGCCGTTCTTTTAATCTTTTCTCTTCACTTCCCACTAAATATTTCTTGCACTATTTCACCTCTAATAATTCCCTTTCGTCTATTGGCATTATCAATTTGCTTTCAATGAAATGTTTAAAGATAGTAGGGATAATGAAACTGTAATACCCGGAGTAAGACACCCACTCCCTTCCCCCAAAATAAAAATTCTGAAGTTGGGACATTTAGTGGCTTGTGCCGAGGAGTTTTTAACACTTTAACACATAACACTTTTATATGCATTTTCAGCCCACATATAAAAAAAATATCACATTTGCATTGGCATATATATAGAGAGATAAGTCAATGAAAAGATATTTAATGAAATGGTGAAAATTTAAATTAATGACACTTTATGAGGTGTTCGGTAAAGTCATCTGCGCACCCAAGAAAGGTTTTCCCACAAATTCTGATGTTTTGTCCTTTCGTTATATTTTGGTCCCATAACTTTAAAATATTTTGGTCCCATAACTTTAAAATATTTCTTATATTCATCATTTTTTTAAGTTGAATCGCTTTGTATTTGTTTTTCTGTCTGTTTATTGGGTACTGCATTTATTTCTTTCCGAAATGAAAAAAAAGTTAGCAAATTTACCGCCGTCCATCATCGTTAAACTGATCAAAGAAATATCATAATTAACAGGTTTTATTCTTATTATTACTTATATTATTTCCTTGGATTTCTGTTGTATACACATTTCCTTTTGAGTCCAAACTCGAGGCATGAGGTCAGAAATGGCTCCCTGACATTTTCGGCTGATAATCTTTTATAAAAAAAACCCCAAAAACTAAATATCATACACCTTTTATATAGATAAAGGTCTTCGTAATGTGTGAGTTGTACTTGTGAGTACACGTTTTGCATTTACTTCAGGCTTGGGCTACCATGAATCCCTTGAAATTGTCTATCAGAACCATTTCTAATCAATCCGAGGGCTCCAACTACAACTGGAGTTGTGGATATTGTCATGTACCTCATTTTTGAGATTTCCACTTCAAGATCCTTGTATTTTGATAGAATATTATTATTATTATTATTATTATTATTATTATTATTATTTGAGTTCTGGTAAATACTCATTTTTCCGGGTCCCGACCAGAGACCTAAAGTTAGAAATGGCATCATGACATTTCCCACAGAACAATGTAAAAAACACAAAAACATTACATTTACATAGATAAAGCCCTTCGTAAGGTGTGGGCTGTACTCGTGAGAACAATCTTTTGTATTTCTTTAAGACATGGGCTTCCAGAAATCCCTACAATTAGTCTACTGGAATCTTTTGCGAGGGTTCCAACTACAACAGGGATGGCTAATGTTCCCATGTGCCACATTTTTGAGATTTCGATTTCAATGTCCTTGTATTTTGATAGCTTTTTGAAGATCTTCAAAGATACATTGTAGTTTTCAGGGACTGCTATATCAAGAAGGAGGCAATTTTCTTGTTTGCTGTCTCTAATAACAATGTCTAGGTGATTAGCTTTGATTGCTCTGTCTGTGTGTATTGTGTAGTCCCATAAAATTGTAACAGGTCCCATCTCCGTAACCGGGTCTGGGTGGTGTTCATACCAATTCTTTCAGTTTCCTTCACGTAATAGTTGCAGATTTTTCCAGTGCAGATATTGCCCATGACAATGCCGGGTTTTATATTCAGTGGGTGACAATACCGTGCAACTTGATACAAGATGATCAATTGTTTCTGGATATTTATTACAGAACCTGCATTTTGGGATAACACAATATTTTAGTACGTGTACTTGATAATTTCTAGTTAATAAGCATTGGTCCTGTGCAGCAGTTTCAGCTTTTAACTCTGCACTAAGTAGCCACAGATGAGTACGGGGTTTGTCTACATCAGCTTATTTGGTATGAGCAGAATATTGGCCATGAAGCGGTTTATCTTGCCATGTTTCTGTATTTGATCGTTTGCATTTGCTTTTGCTTTCTTTTTAAGTATTTTGCATCTTCAGGGAGTGTATTGTTCTTTACTTGTATTTTTTCGCCCATTTGAAACTCCATTTTGTACTTGTTTGCTTCCTATATTAAGGAATAAATACGCTTAATACTTCTATGTTCATCTAGCCTTCTGTAGTTTCCAGGTATAGCGAATTGTTGTGAACTTGTAGGACAGTTCTAGTTGAACTAACCCTCTGCCTCCTTCGGATCTGGGCACATACAGACGATCAACATCAGTTTTGGGATGATGCATGCGGTAGCAAGTGAGAAGCTTTCTCGTTTTGGCGTCCATTCTCTTAATGTCAGCTTTGATTCAGTTAAGGATGTTAAAGCTGTATTGCACCACAGAGACAGCTAAAGTGTTTATGGCTGATATTCTGTTTTTTGAATTCAGCTCGGTATTACTGCTGTAGTATTCCTTTCTTACCTTCTCCTTCAATTGGGCATGTTCTATACCATCTCCCTCGCTAATTCCTAGGTACTTATAGGTTTCAAATTGAACAATTTGTAACCTATAAGTACCTCGGAATTAGCGAAGCAGATGGTATACAATCTTTGTCACAAAGTCTAAATCTAAAAGAGTGATTCTGTAATTCTTGAATGTTACTTTTGAACATTTATCAAAGCCGAACTCTATACCTATATATTCACTGGAACATTTTACAATATTGAGGAGACCCTTCAATTCATTGTCGTCTTTGGCAAAGTGTTTGAGATCAATACATGTAGAGAAGGTAATTGAATATTTTTATATTATTATTATTATTATTATTAATATTATTATTATTATTATTAATAATAATAATAATGATAATATTATCGTGAACCATTAACAATAATGAAATGAAAAAGCATCTTGTTCACCCAGTGAAGAAAATGTGCCACTCTGCTTTTAACTAAGATTTAGCCAAAGCAAGTCTTGGGTGTCACTGTTAGATGAATGAGGTCTGTTATATGAATGAAAGATAAGGTGATAATATGTGAAGATTAAGAGCATAGATAACGATTTGATTTGAAAAGGTTGAGATTCTATTGTTTACGAAAAGAATCCATGCTGGGATCTCTTCAGCAAACTATCCGTTCTTGGGAAAAAGGCTGCCCGAGTTTAACTTTTTTCTTACATTCAGAACACGGAGGAAATGAATGTGATCCGATTCCGTGTGAATAGCATAGTCTCTCTTAGCTGTAAAGGCGTTTGCATTGTTGGCTCTAAAGAATGGGGCTACTCTAAGAAATGTCCATGGAAATAGCGATAAAGCAAGTGACGTTTCGTTAGTCGAAAAAAAGGCTGCGAAATGGAAAATATGTTTTCCCTTGCAAGAATTGCTTAAACGATTCTGAACGCTTATTGGAATCTGGTAAGTAAGGTATTGAGAAACTTTCGTCGAAATTTGTCAGTTTTACTCTATGTCTTTTCTAATCTGACTGAAGATAAAGCTTGGCAGATGGAGTCACTTACATTTCGTGGAGGTGAAATTAGAAATAAACATTGTTCATACGTTTTTAAAAAGGAATAGATATGATACATGTGGTTGTATTGTATATGAACTCTGTTTAGTACAGTGTATTCTGCCTATGTCACCTGTACCGTTTTCTCTTTCTGCTACACACCACGAGCGTCGTCTACAGAATTACTACTGTCCCCTAGCAAGCAATGAAGCTGCACGTCAGTGCGCACGCACGCTTCTAAGCCTCGAACCGGATTTCCTGTTACAGCTGCAGCAATTCGTACTCGGTAAGCCATGCTCTGCGTTACTACAGGAACAAATGTTGATACCCCCCCCGTTTGATGCAGAAATAATTACGATTTTTAAGCGTCAACTTACAAGCAGTATATTTCAGTTTAGTGTAAAAATGCCATCATCATCATGAAAACTGTTTCGATTTGAGGTCCTGAATGAATATGTTTTCTCATCTTCAGTGAAATTGCATACTTATTCGATATTTGCCAGCCGGATTTCTGGCAGATCTTCCTTGGCTGTAAATTTTCCAAATGAAAAGGGGGATCTTTCTGCTTTGTTCTTTTAATGTCTCGGTTCAGCGTTGTGGCTATATTGGCTCTTGGATGACCTCTGAACTTTTTGAAGTCAGTTTTTTCAAAGTAAACCTCCATGGCTTTGTTAGCTGGGCGTTCTGGATCTATTCTGTTTGTTGACATTCGTATGTTTTTTTTTTCTTGAACAGTGATCTTTATTACAGACACACGGTCTGATACTTTCCAACATCGATGTACATTATTCCTCCATTTACTCTTGACAACAAATCCGTTTCCATTCTGTCTCTAAACGTATCAGCTGGTGTTTGCTTTTGCCGATGTTACTGTTCAGACTAGGTCCAATTTTTCATTTTCCGAATAGTATCTTTCTCATTATGCAACGTCTTAAATAAGAAGTTACTGCTACGCAGTAACTGGAGCAGACATTACCTACTCCGCCAACTCAAATAAAAATGTACTATTCTAAATAAAATTTATTCAAACTTACTTATTGTTGTCAGCAACAAAAGAAAAATAGTTATTATTTTTGCCAAATATTTAGAGTGCTGGAAACGATGAATTCTTCGAAGGTATTTTGAGTTAATGTCTCAGTTTTGAAGACCATCTCTTGAAGGAAATTATCGAATTGCTTCGATTGTAGTGTTATAGCGAGTAAGATGGACGATGTGGAATTTTGTATCCCATGTACTTAAAGTTCTGCAGGGTAACTTGCATTATATACGTTCAGGCGTTATATTGGAGAAGAATTGGTCCTCTTTGATTGAAAAATCATAAACGTAACTGCAGGCTCTGCAGCATTTTTAACGCCGCGTTATGTCTTGTCTCTGGATTTTATCGACATTTTCTCAGTAGGCTTT
>CAXIWW010000382.1:0-24593 GCA_964036315.1 Acanthosepion esculentum | reverse complement strand
GCTGGTGACAAAATTAGGGTTGTCATCATAATTTTTACACCTCTCAAGTTTCAATATGTTTGAAAATTACCCTAACTGCCTTTATGATTTTTTGTTCTGTCCAAAGTTTTACTTATTTTTGTCATTATTTTAAGTACCCTTCCCAGAGATTATTGCAAACAATTATCGTATGTGACCTAAATTACATGCTGAACGAGAAATCCTATTTTTCACTGTTCAAATTTGTCCCACGTGTGTGAAAAATCAGAAAGAATATATCGTTTCTTTGAGTGTGACTTATACGTACGGTCAATTTTGTGATTTTGACAGGCACAACATTTTTACAGATATGTAATTCTTAGACTTGTGGAAAATTCAAACGTACATGTATTTGTCACAAGTTTGACAGATGTGTTCAAATTTATTATACTTTTGTAAAAAAAAAATGTACCTGTTAAAATCGCAAAATTGACCTTACATACTGGTATATGACACGCTCGTAGGAATGTGATATGCTCGTTGGCATTTTAACACAAGAGTTACAAATACGAACTGAAAAATAAGGTTGTATGTTTCACAATTTATATTTTTGAGCGACACTAATCAGATTTGCTACATGTCTTTACTTGAGCAGGGTCACCAGAATCCAAGCATCCATTTATGGCCTTTACCTATACACTCGGCAAAAGTTCTCATAGGTTACCTAAAAATTGTGATATGTCGGTAAAACAAAATAATGGATAGACATCCATCTATTTCAGACAAAGGTATTTTATTTAAGAAGTGATTTCTCCAAACATTATTCCGATTGATTGACTTACTGAGTTTCTAATACGAGACAAAGGTACCCTCATTCTGTAAAGTCACATATGAGCCACGAGATGACAAAACCAACAAAGTGAGTGAGCGCCCAGCGAAAACTCAGATCAGCCTGGGCATCAGCCCAGTCTGATAAGAGTCTTCGCTGTCTGCATGAAGAAACCTTGGGTCCTTAGCTACCCATTGAGCGCACAGGGAAGACTCTGGTCAGGCTGGGCGGATGCCCAGGCTGATCTGAGTCTTCGCCGGGCGCTCACTCACTTTGTTGGTTTTGTCATGTCGCGGCTCAACAATAAATTGCCCTTCACATCATTTAAAAGTGATAAAAAATTAGGAAAACTTAGTTCTTTCTGAAATTAAACAATGACTTTTTTAGTAATAAATAAAATTTCACCAATTTTTGTTATGCCAAAGTGTTGTATGAAAAAATACTCATACTGACTGATACATTCAAATGCGACTTTCAAGACTGATGATACAGTAATGGTACAGTTGTTTAGGTCGTAATGGAAACCACAAGAAGTCATCAATCAGATTAGTGTTTTAACAAATGATTTCTAATGTATTTATCCAAAGCTTATTTACATGGCTAACATATTTCTGCCAGAATCTCGAATATTATGGGTGACCTATTCAAATGTTTGCAGAGTGTGTTTCATGGTCCAGTGATCAAGTTAGACAAAATGTTAACTTTTTGTGTTTTAAGTTCTTTTATCGTAAGACGTCGCATCTGAGAGTGTAATAAAGCCATGCATTAAAAATGATAATCCACTAGTGGATTAAATATGCAAACTAAGTTGTAACATTATGCAAATTAAGTTGTAACATAAAAATCGTCGCGTTTTCTAAAGCCGAAATTGCAACGTTTTAGTGCGATATTTGCTAATAAAATGGGGTTTTAGTGACATATGATAAATAGAATCTTGCATTGACATTTGTGCTCCTGTATTATTGAATTTTTTAAACTCGTTGGGGAAAACCAATAAGATGCTCGGCACAGCCTCGCATCTTATCTTTTTCCCCTTTCAATAATACATAAGCACTCATGTAAGATCCTATATTTCTCAGAATATTTCAAGCTACACTGTCGATACTTGCTTCATGTCTTTGTTATAGGTTGATCATTAGAGTTTCAGCATGCGTACTTGACCGGCTACTGCACGATCCTTAGAAAGTCAACTGAAACTGAAGATTGACTTTCATAGAGTGCCCTATAATCAAACATTTGATTTTGTCACTGGACAGTTTGTGAAGGTTTTTCCCCCGGCCTGTCATGAAAAATGTCGATTACTCTTAAACAGTTTGGAATATTTTGATAAAATTTTGCATACACATTGATATTGACGACATCTAGTCCAAGAGGTTGCAAAATGACATTTATCATTGGTCGAGGCTTTGCCGAGTGCCAAATTCTGAAAAAGTGAAAAAAGCCCTATCTCTTGAACTGAGTAGAATATTTTGATCTAGCCCAAGAGATTGCAAAATGACATTTTTCGTCGGTCGAGGCTTTGCCGAGCTCCAAATTCTGAAAAAGTGAAAATGACCCTATCTCTTGAATTGAGAGAAATATTGTGATGAAATTTTGCATACACATTGATATTGACATGATGTAGCCCATGAGATAGTCAAATGACATTTGGGATTTATCAAGGTTTTGCAGAGGTTCAAATTCAGAAAACAGTGAAATTTTAACTCTTAAACCGTTTGGAATATTTTGATAAAATTTTGCAGACACATTGATATTGACAAGATCTAGCTCAAGGAATTCCAAAATAACATTTTTCATCGGTCAAGTCTTTGCCGAGTGCCAAATTCTGAAAAAGTGAAAATGGCCCTATCTCTTAAACTGAGTGGAATAGTTTGATAAACTGTTGCGTAAACATTGATATTGACAAGATCTAGCCCAAGAGATTGCGAAATGACATTTTTCATCAGTCGAGGCTTTGCCGAGAACCAAATTCTGAAAAAAAAGTGATAACGGCACTATCTCTTAAACTGAGTGGAATATTGTGGTGAAATTTTGCACACACATTAATATTGACAAGATGTACCCCATGAGATTGTCAAATGACATTTGAGATTGGTTGAATCTTTGCCAAGGTTCAAATTCTAAAAAAAAAAGTGAGACAATTGCAAAATACCATTTATCATCGGTTGAGGCTTTGCCGAGCGCCAAATTCTGAAAAAGTGAAAATAGCCTTATCTCTTGAACTGAATGGAATATTTTGATAGACTTCTGCATAAACATGGATATTGACAAGATCTAGCCGAAGAGATTGTGAAATGTCATTTTTCATCGGTCGAGGTTTTGCCGAGCTCCAAATTCTGAAAAAGTGAGAATGGCCCTATCTCTTGAACTCAGTGAAACATTGTGATGAAATTTTGCATACACATTTGTATTGACAAGAGGTAGTCCATGAGATTGTCAAAAGACATTTTGGATTGATCGAGGTTTTGCCAAGTTCAGATTCTGAAAAAAAGTGAAACTTAACTCTTAAAACGTTTGGAATATTTTTATAAAATTTTGCAGACAATTTGATGTTGAAAAGATTGAGCTTAAGGAATTGCAAAATGACATTTATCATCGATCGAGTCTTTGCCGAGTGCCAAATTCTAAAAAAGTGAAAATGCCCCTATCTCTTGAACTGAGTGGAATATTTTGATAAACTTTTGCGTAGACATTGACATTGACAAGATCTAGCCCAAGAGATGGCAAACTGACATTTTTTATCGGTCAAGGCTTTGCCGAGCTCCAAATTCTGAAAAAGTGATAATGGCCCTATCTCTTGAACTGTGGAGAATATTGTGATGAAATTTTGCATACACTTCGATGTTGACAAGATGTAGCCAATGAGATTGATTGTCAAATGACATTTGGGATTGGTCGAGGTTTTGCCGAGGTTCAAATTCTGAAAAAAGTGAAACTGGCCATATCTCTTGAATCTTTTGGTATATTTTGATAAAATTTTGCATACCCGTGGTATTGACATGATCTAGACAGAGGGATTGCCAAATCTAGCCCAAGAGATTGCAAAATGACATGTAACATTGGTCGAGGCTGTGCCGAGCTAGGGTACAAATTCTGAAAAAGTGAAAATGGCTGAACTCAGTGGACTATTGTGAGATTGTCAAATGTCATTTGGGATTGGCTGAGGCATTGCCGCGGTTCAAATTCTGAAAAACAGTGAAACTGGCCCTATGTCTTGAAACTGTTTTAATGTTTTGATAAAATTATGCATAAACATTGCTATTGACGTGAGCTAGACAGAGGGACTGCCAAATGTCATTTATCATCAGTAGAAGCTATGCCGAGGTCCAAATCTTAAAAACAAGTGACTCTGAACCTCTCAGCTTTTGGATCATTTTGATATGCATCTGTCCAAAGTCTAAAAAAAAGTAAAACGGAAAAGGACATTACACATTGACATATGTAAAAAAAAAGTGCAGACACACTTAGATATCATATTTTTGTGTGTAACATATGTTCGACCATATTACATTTTCGTATGTAACATAAGTATGGACAAAAAATATCTCGTATTCATGTGTAACAAATGTTGAAACATTACACATTTTCTTTATTATAAGAATTTTTAATGGTTGTGAGCTGCTGATTGAAAATTCTGTCACGACGGTAACTGTTCAAAGATTCAAAATTTATTCTGCAATTAATCCAAAATAAATAGGACCATAACAGATACATATAAACATTACAAGAACGTCACAAAAGACGGTTCTTAATCTAGAGTAATCAAGAGATGGCAAAGTGTTCTAGTGTTCAGCATCGCGAGGCTTGCCGAGTGATGCCGAACAGTTATCGTGAGTGACGGGACTTACAGATTGCACCAAACAACCATTATGGATTCATGCATATTCTTCCTTCGACAATTGCTTTAAGGTTTGAATATGTATTCGTTTATCAATTTTATGCAGAGCAGAAATAACTATATTTTTCAATGACGTAAATTTGTGTGTGTGAGGTAAACGGGTTGATTCTAGGCCCTGGGTTAATTCGGCATAGGTCAGTTCAGCCATTTTTTCAAAGTGTTTTGCATGTTTAGTAGTTAGAGTCTATTTCATATTATCTAGTTTAAGAAAACAATAAAATTGAAATTAGTTTTAAACAATGCTGTATTGAAAGGTTGGAAAGCCGCAATATTTATCTCTATTAACAGAAGGGAGCACGGTGGGTCAGTGGTAGAGTGTCGGACTCCGGAGCGAGAGGTCGGGGGTTCGAAACCTACCGCCGCCGTGTTGTGTCCTTGAGCAAGACACTTTACTCCCCGAAAGTACTGGTTAATTACCCAGGAAGCGGTGGTTCCGTCCCGACATGACTGAAAAATTGTTGACTGGGACATTAAGCCTCAACACAAACAAACAAATCTATTAACAGAAGTGTATAAGATTTAACATCTGGTTCCATGCCGGTCACTGCGCCAGTATCATGAGTACAAGGGAACACAATTATAACAAATACATTAGAAATCCAGAATATTCGCACCCGAACTATATTGAGTGCCATATAATCAGATGGACAACTCTACATGTACGTTCCTGCTCTACAACCGCAACTGCATTCTCGGGTCGTTCGTTTCAGCCCTGAGTCATTTCGGCCTGAGTCGTTTCGGGCCTGGGTCGTTTCAGCCTAATTTGGTAGGTCGTTTTGGCCTTATATTTAATTAAACCCTGGCAATAGTATAGGGTAGGGAAATGCAGGTTGGGGTATGTAATAAAAGGTAGTGTGAGGTACAGGGTATAGGTATGCAGGCAGAGGTGACGTGGATGGGGTAGGTGGGATAGATACTCAATGTAGGGAGGGGTATTTTTCCTATGGTTAGTAGGGTAGGTACTCGGGTAAGGTATCACTATGGAAGGATAAGGATTGGTAGGTATCCAGGGTAGAGTAGTTTTGATACTTGCACAGGGTAACACTCTCCCAGTCCGGGTACCCAAAGTAGGGTGGTGGATAGGGTTGGTTATTATGAAAGGATAGGGTTTGGGAAGTGTAGTTTGTGTTCGGTATGGTATATAACACATGGGTGTGGTAGTTACAATGCTTTACCCTACCCAGGTAAGAGACCCTTCCAACCTTACACTGTTCTAGGTACCCAGGGTAATTAAGTTCCTTTCCATAGCCTACCCTTCCTGTACTCAATAACCCATCCTACCACATTCTTATTGTACCATGCCCGACCCTATCCTATATACCATTCTCCATCCTTGTGCATTCCATCAATTCGTTCTCAAGATATTGAGCGGAAACGAAGTCGGAATCGCGGACTACCTGAAAACAGTGGGGAGCGCGGTGGCTCAGTGGTAGAGTGTCGGACTCCGGAGCGAGAGGTCCGGGGTTCGAGACCTACCGCCGCCGTGTTGTGTCCTTGAGCAAGACACTTTACTCCCCGAAAGTACTGGTTAATTACCCAGGAAGCGATGGCTCCGTCCCGACATGACTGAAAAATTGTTGACTGGGACGTTAAGCCTCAACACAACCAACCAACCAACTGAAAACAGTATACCCCCATACATCGTATATGGTGGGATAATCAGGCAGAAACGTCCCACGGCCGAAATAGCATTATTGGCAAGGTAAACTCGAGGCTATATTTTGATGAAATTTTGCATAATCATTGATATTGATAAGATCTAGCCATAGGGATTGCCTGTCGGGTTATGGTGTAGTAACATCAGGGAAAGCATTTAAGACAAGTGGTGTGGGGATCGTGCACTTTAGCGTAAGTTGATTAATTTTTAGTGTTTAAGTATTTCTCATAAAGTATTAGAGCTACACTATACTTAGGATGATCATCAGACTCCAAGCGTCCATACCTGACCTATATTTTATGGTGCAATGATCTCGTTAACCAAATGTTAGCTTTGCTTTTTGCATTTCAGTCCATTTCTCTTAAACTATTCGAGATACACCAATGATACTCAGTATATGTCTTTATTGGAGGATGATCATCAGAATTCCACCATCCATACTTGACCTCGATCTGTATTTCTTGTTCCAGTGATCAAGTTAACCCAATGCTGACTGTTTGCATTTAAGACATAAGTCTGTCAGAAATACACCAATGATACATTGTACATGTCATCAATGGAGTATGGTCATCAGCATCCCAGCATCCATAGTTGACCTTGACCCTATTTCGCCAAAATAGGGCAATTATGGCCAACCTCTAAATATAAAATCGAAGGGCTTGAGAACAATGACAACAGATGACCCCATTGTAGATAAAGACACACATATAAAATGATAGAGCTCATTCTCCTGAGCACAACAGTGAAAACCGCATCAAAAAATTCCAAGCGGTTCAAAAGTTATAGAAGTTTCAAATCGGCTTTTAGCTGGTTCCTTGGTTCCATTATCTGAAAAATTCCAATGTACCTCATTAATATTCATGAGGATTTTATGACGTCATAAAGGGATTTAAACTTTTTAAAGACTATTTAAATGTTCAAAATCTAATGATCTGTAATAAAATTTTGCTTTGTTTAAATGCTTTTACATTCTTTGACTATTAAAACACATTTTTCAACAAAATAATTTTCAAAATTGCATATTTAAGTCTTTTAGATTCCAAATTTAAATAAAATTTAAGTAAATTTTAAAATTCAAATTACTCAGTCCAGACCGGTTTATCTGAACTAAGATTTTCTACAATGTTAAAATTGTACATGTTTAAAAGGAATCCATAAGAACTTTTGAATCAAAATGGTCAGATATTTAGATTTAAACTATTTTAAAATAATTTAAAATTTAAATTTAAACATTTAAAATGCATTTTTTCTAAGTTATATGTATGAAATATTGCTTTCATCAATATGGACATCAATACTGCAATCATCATTATAGAAAAAATGCAACAGAATTTAAGGTATTTCAATTTAAAATTTTCGTTTAAATTCGATTACCCCTTGTGACATCACAGAATATTGCATTGTGGGATTGAAAACTATTTATAGTAACATCAAGTTTTTCATATTTCAACTAATTTGCATATTGGCTAAAATGGTCATAACTTTTGAACCAGTTGGAATTTTTTCATGCGGTTTTCGATGCTGTACTCAAGAGAACAAATTCTGTCATTTAAATCATGTCTTGTATTCTACGCTTGGGACTCTTTAACCATAAAATAAAGTTGTTTCCCCTAGTATCATTATTGACTATCCGGATTTTAATCTATTTTAACTGTCTTTCTGAATTCATCCTTGGAAGCAATTACTACTTATGACAACTATACCCTTCCGTAATTTGCGGCTACCTATATAGATATTTTATTTCACTAATCGAATCGGCAATGGGCGTGATGCAGTGGTTATCGTGTGGGTCCATCACGCTGGCGACCCAGGTTCGATCCTTTTCTGGGGAAACATTCTCACATTTTCTATCCCCCCCCCTCTTTTTTTTTCTTTTAATTGTGCATTTTGTAACGTTACACGTTCCACCTCAAGTTTTATTACTACTATACTGTGTTCACAAAGACATTTGAATTATTTGCTGAAAAAATGGTGCCATAAAAGTTCAGCACCATCTTGTGTATCTTATTCGTTTGTAATATTGTATTTATGTAGCTTATTTTCTTTCATTTTATCTATACTAAGCAAACAGCAAACAAAAATACATATTATTAATTGCTGCATATCATCAGCATCCTGCGGTTAGCGCTCCCGACTTCGGATCACGGGGTCGCGGGTTCGAATCCCGCTGGAGGCGAGATTCTTCCCGAACCTAAACGGCGCTTCATTGCACAGAGCCTTTCATGTTCACCCTTCCATCGTCTCGAAATGACTGAAATACTGTTGAAGGGACGTAAAACCCTAACTCATCCATCCATCATCAGCATCCGTACATGTACAGTAACCATTTAGTGAAATTATAATGTCAACACAACAATATACACCGAGGGTGTCACTACTGTGACAATGGTCTGTGAAAATTCGGTGAAAAGTCTGTGAATTTTAACGGTTCTATGAAAAACCGAGTTTAGACCGTGATTTCTAGGGTGATGTTTCTAGCTGACCCTGTGAAAAAAAATGAAATGCTGTGAAAATGCCATGAGAACAGCACCTGACGATTTCACGGGACTATAATGCCGTGAAAATTTCATGAATAGAAGACCTGAAAATTTCACGGGTTTTTCACGGCCTTACTAAGATATCAAAATTGTGATATCTAAAGATATCTCACGAACCATAAGAGGTAGAACAAATCTGACAAAAAGGACGCGAAATATTTCGATTTCTTCCAACTGGTGGAATAGCTGCTTAGTAGCAACAGAGAATGCCCCACCACAAAATAATACACAACCATGAAAATTTTATATATACTAATTACTATATAAACAAATATATATTTTTTATGTCCTGAAATTGATGGTATCTCTTCGATATTTTCACAGTATTTTCATGGATGAAATTCACGGCTTTTTCACAGACTTTTCACCAGATTTTCAGGTGGCACCTCCAATCAGCCTTTTCACCGATTGTTTCACGAAAGACAGTCTTTTCATTGTTCCTTTTCACGGTCTGTCGTGACTTCCCTGTGAAAACTTTGGTTAAAGTCAACAAACATTTCAACAAGATTTTTCACAACCTTTTCACGACGCCTTTCGCCAGTAGGTGTACCGGTCCCGGCAGTTCAAGTGGTAAAGCGTCCGCTTCGGGCAACGAGAACTCACGGGTTCGATGCCGGGCCGCAACATACCAAAGTCGTTAAAAATGGTACTAGTTGTTCCACGCTTGGCACTCAGACTTACTGCGTAGATTTAGTCTTACGGAAAGCAGGGTGAGCAGCTATTGAAGTGAGGTGAAGCCGATCTTCAGATCTGTGGCAATCATGACTGAGTGAAAGTGTGGAAGAGAAACTGCAAACCTTTGGAAGTCGAAGCAGAGATGAAATGCGGTAGCAGAACTTCTCATCTTTGGAAGTCCTGGCAGAACAAGTGCGGAAAGCGGAACTTCAGATATTTGCCAGTCAAGTGCGGAAGCATAACTTCACATATCTGGCAGTCAAGGCAGAGCGGAAGTGCGGAAGCGGAACTTTATATTTTGGTGGTCAAGGTAGAATGAAAGTGCGGACGCGGAACTTCAGACCTTTGGCAGTAAAAAAAGAGCGGAAGCGTAACTTCAGATCTTTGGCTGTCAAAGCAGAGCGGAAGTACGGAAGCGGAACATCAGGTCTTCGGTAGTCAAGGCAGAGCAGAAATGTGGAAGCGGAAAATCAGACAGAGCGGAAGTGCGGAACCAGAACTGCAGATCTTTGACAGTCCAGTCAAGTTAGACGTGCGGAAGCAGAACTTAATATCTTTGACAGGCCCTTATCGTACTGATTGTCACTGCCAATGTTGACTGATAACTCTACTGACTGTTATATTGATAGACAATGTGAAGACCATGTGTGGCTAAAACACATGACTTTCGCAATGCTCGTGACAAGGTCAATATGCACCTGCAGGGGCTCTGGGTATTACTGGTCTGAACCCTTTCCTAGGACTCTCTTGCAAAGCTAAGAACTCGCCTTCGGCTCAACGTATTGGCCCTTTAGGAAGCTTTGTCCCAGCGGTTTTCGGCCACGATGTTTGCCTTATGTCCGGATCCTTGTCACACGTCAGCTGATTTGATCATGCTTGATAAAAAAGGGAGAAAAACTATAAAAAAAATCACAGTAGGGGCCACCACCAAGATGGCACAGTTGCGAACAGCACCGCAAAGATGACACAGGGGCCTTTGGCCCTGCGCTCCCGGACACCTCGGGTTCTTGCATAACAAACCAGAGAGATGCCACATACAGAATATAATGTGACTTGAAGTTCCGCTTCCGCACACAGACTATTATTTGACTTGAAGTTCTGCAGTTCCGCTTCCGCACAAGAAATATACTGAGACTTAACGTTCCGCAGTTCCGCTTCCGCATACAGAATAGTGTGTGACTTGAAGCTCTGAAACTGCGCAATTCTGCTTCCGCACAAGGAATATACTGTCGCCTTTAAGTTACGCAGTTCCGCTTCCATACAATAAATTTAGTACGACTTGAAGTTTCGCAGTTCCGCTTCCATACTAGAGCTTTGACTTTAAGTCCCGCAGTTCCTCCTCCGCACAAAATATATTATATGACTTGAAGTTCCGCAGTTTCGCTTCCGCACAAGGAATATACTATGTCTCGAAGTTTAGCAGTTCTGCTTTCGCACATAGAAGAATCTGTGACTTGAAGTCCCGCAGTTTTGCACAACATATTGTGACTTGAAGTTCCGCTTCCACAAAAAAGACGTCATTTGAAATTCCGCAGTTCTGCTTCTGCACGAGAATATTATTTTTCTTTGGAAAATCCACTCTCATTCAACCACCCACCCATTTCTTAATTTTCATGCTGTCTTACATGAATGATGGACCCTCTGAAGGACAGAGAAACAAGGGAATCGAGATGCTCCTGGCAACTTTAACGTTTGGCTGCGCGAGGCATAAGTTGATGACACATTATGTTCATACTGGCATAGTTCGCGACCGAGCTGCCAGGCAGGTCTCGCGCTACGACCGCGAGAACGGGGCAGTTTTAGTATGTTGACACACTTACGTCAACGCTTTTGGACGGCGACGGTATCTGCCAATACGGTCCATAACCGTAATAGGAAAAAGTAACAATCCCATCAGTGCGGACCGCCCTTACAAGGCCAGACAATGACGAGACGTCACAGGCTTTCCAAGGTGCAATGGGCTAGATGTCGTTTCATCTAGCGGAGTGTCGACTGGGACAGGGTTTCGTTCAGTGGCGAAACCCGATTTGCATTCAGCACTGCTGATGGTAAAACGCACAAATAAGCGTTGCTGTGAGTGTTACTTGCTGGAAAGGGATCGATTTGATGGGGGCAGTTTGGTGGTTTGGGGTGGAAAAATGGGTGATCAGAAGACGTACTTTGTTGTCATGCAACACAATTTCAATGCATTATATCGACGACGGCGATTGGTATTTTACGGAATGGAACCGAATGGAACATACGGAATAAATCGCATTGAAAACTATAAGTTTTTCAAGGAAAGTAAAACATACATACAGAGCAAACATAAAAGTATCCAGGCAATAGTTTTCATGCTCGAGTGAACAGGGGTTAAAATATCTTCCTGTTCAATGCATATTTAGCAACATTGACCATTTGGCTATGTCGCATGGCTGTCCATTTTGGGTTCATATGGAAATGCTGAAACAAAGGATGCTTCAAACATAGGAAGGGTAATTGTCTGTTTTCACAGATAAACACTTTGAAAACTGCAGAATTTAAACACACGAAAAAGTGCCTTATATTGAATGAAATCGCGAAAGGGGTCATCGAGATATACGATCAGATACTAATGATCATGTGACTGTTCCGTTCTGCAAAGTACCAACAGCCTCGACGATGTCTTGCGTCCTCAGGCCATACCATTTCTTCATTATTTTTACACATAAAAAAAATAAAGTGATATTTAGAATAAATTAAAACAAAAATAAAAAAGCTGTTGAACGCAGCTAAGTTTCCTGAAATGTGGGGATATTTTGAGTTGAAAAGAAATAAAAGCGATGTACCGGTACATGTAATGCCAATAATGTGCTTGTGCTAAGATTTGATTTATAGTTCAATGTTTTCTCGTAGAAAGTTACTCTCTATTACTGAAGAACGGTCCTTTCTTTCTTTTTCTTTCTTTTGTTCTTTCTTTCTGCAAGTCAAATGACATTCACAAGAAGAACTTAATCATGACAATAAATGCTGATGCTTCGATTATGCAGAAATCGATCAAATAAGTAGACTACAAGGAGAGTGAAATTTGAAAGGTTCTTTGCTTTCGCTTGATTTTAGGTCTCACCAGAACAGATGGAGGGAGATAAATAAAGCCTAGAAAGAAACAGACGAGAGGGAGAAAAAATAGCACACCCATCCAAAGTAAAAAGATAAGCAATGATCAGGAACTGATACAATCAGATCCCACATCCTGCCCTCAAAACCAAAAGGGAAATAACTAAATACATAAATGACGGCAGTTTACGAAAGACACTCGCTGTAAACCGAATGAACCGCTCTTTCCCAAATACTTAGGTGGTCATTCAGCTACCTAAAATTTACAAAATATGTCACTAACATAATAGCTGAACCAAAGTATAAATACGGACAGCAAGAACAAGTAACAGTAAGGAACCACAAGAGAAGTACCGCCTTGGAACGATCAGCATAAAAATACTTGGGGCTTAAACCGGTTTTACAGGTACCAAACCTTGCCCTCAGCTTCTATCATGGCTCAAAACATAAAGTTGTTCGGTCCGTGTGAAGGTTTTCTAACTCATCAATGGATCATCACGGGAAACAAATAAATCACAGATAAATACTATGATGAAGCAAAGATGAGGACTTGACAGAAACGTGTTGCGATCGAACCTGGAGATCCCTGGGGTGTCGAACACTGGAGCAAAAGAAAACTAACAGTTGAACCCCGGTGGGCCAAGCAACAGACACAAAAAGCTCCGGCCCAAACCAACTAAAATAAATAGCTTTATGTCGGGGCCATCATTGAGTCTGACGCCCGACCCATCGGCGTGCAATTAAAGAGGGAATCAAAGTTATCAACCGTGATTTGGTTAAACACTAAGCATGCAGACTGTCGCATTATATTTATGTTATACCCAATACGTTTGTAACGAACGATAATTTTTCTGAATTGATCAGAAAAATCAGCCCTACCTACAATTTTTTTGAATTTATATACTAAGTCACCATAAACTAAAGGTTCCGATAGGCCTTGATGCAAAAGTGTTTTTAATCTAACATTGAATTTAGAAACCAATTCGTAGTGTCGGCGATAAAATTTGGAGAAAGTCTTTCGAAATTTATAATACCGATAGCCCTGTTAGAGAAGTTTGGCAGTTGAAATTTTATTACGGGTATTGAAATCAGCCACATGACTAGACACTCTAGCAAACCGAATAAGTTGAGAAATGTAAACCCCGTAAGAGGTAGAACGGGGAACGTCACCATCCAAAAATGGAAAATCAAAGTCATCGCGCTTATCATAAATTTTAGATGAAACAAATCCGTTTGAAATAGATAAATGCAAATCCAAAAATGGGGCTTCGGTATCAGAGGTATTAGCTTTGTTTAACTGCAGTTCAGGCGGATAAATACGATTGACAATGCCTTCAAAGTAAGGATTGTCAATATTTAAAAGGTCGTCCAGATATCTAGATGTAGATTTAAATCTTCAATAATTTCAGCTTGCTTAACGTCAGAAAGAGACGTCATGAAATCCCTTTCATAGCAAAATAAAAACAAATCAGCTAGAAGAAGCTACATGAAAAGCACAATTAGTACCCATCGGAATACCAACAACTTGTCTGTATAACTGAGTGCCAAATCTAATATAAATATTATCAAAAAGTCCACTCAATTAAATTTATAAGTTTTTCTTTCATTACATTATAGAGTGTGGAAAAATCATAAGTTGACAAACTGTTTGCACGGAATCCTTTCGACTTTAGTTTATTAAGTACCTCACCAGAATGTTTAATTGACCAAAACAAATTTTTACCTGACCTTACAAAAATTTTCTCACAGTATCTTATGACATGATTTTGACAGCAGTGAGGCACGAAGTTAATAATTTAGAAAGTTCAGTTGTAGTACAAGAACTTACGTTTGCAATAAATCGTGCTTTATACGGTCTTTTGTGAAGCTTAGGTAACCAATACATCGTAGGAAAGTAAAAAGATAAGCAATGATCAGGAACTGATACAATCAGATCCCACATCCTGGCCTCAAAACCAAAAGGGATATAACTAAGTACATAAATTGACGGCAGTTTACGAAAGGCACTCGCGGTAAACCGAATGAACAGCTCTTTCCCATATAAGTGGTCATTCAGTTACCCAAAATTTACAAAATATGTCACTAACATAATAGCTGAACCAAAGTATAAATACGGACAGCAAGAACAAGTAACAGTAAGGAACCACAACAGAAGTCTGTTTTGGCGTTCCTTAACACATACAGAAAATTTTAGGGCTAAATGGTTGCAATGGCCATTCACTACAGACTTCTCTTCTTCAGACGTCTCTTTGTAGGCCTTAGTTCCGCTAAGTTCCTGTTTAAAAGTGTTAATATAATGCAACGACAACGTTGTTTGCGGCCTTGTCTGCTGGAACCAAAACATACTTTCTATGGAAGTCCTGGATACCCTACTTTAAATGTCGGAAAGTGGATTTAGGTTTAGGGGGTAAAAGGTTAGTATTTTGTGAATAAAATTTAATACGTTGATCCATTATTTTGAAAATGCTTACTTTTTACTCCTTTACGGCGTTAGGCTCTACATACTCGCGTTTACACCATCGATTACCGAAATCGTTTAATGCAGATGCTATTTCTTCCCTGCATTTTTTGAAATCGAGAAATTTGAGAAGGAAACCTGTATTTTGGACCCAGAGAAACTATGTAACGAATTCTCGAATCTGAAATGATTTTCAGATTTCCAGTCATTATATGACCGGCTGCAGGATAAATAAATTTGGAATCTTTACAATCTCATGACTCAGGAGTGTTTGAAACCTGTTTGAAACGCAATATAGCCCTTGTCCTGGCGTCAAAATATGTTGGGGGCCTCGACAATGGAAGTTTTACAGCAGCATTACTTCATCATAAAAATATGCTTTTATGCAGCCACTGTGTAGTACATGTAGTACCAAAAGTTCTAACTTGTATCATTTGTCTTTAAAACCATACTCGTTTAAACAATCTTGCAATTCTGTTTGTATATCCAAATAGGCCAGTATGTCAGTAAACCATATTATGAAAAGGTGTGTAGCAGAAGTCCATGCATTACGGCATAAAACACCTCTGAATAGATGTACCGCGCTTTCAAAATGAACAAGGATATTGAGTGGGGTATGTTGGAAACTTTGTCTTCAAAAAATGGCTGCAGAAATTTGGCAAAATGCGAACTTAATAAAATGAGAAATCAGTGCGCATCGGCACATATTGTAATGCTGTGAATTTTGTTAAACACTTTGCTGCTTAATATGTCTGACATAACCACAAATAACTGTAACTATAACTGTGATAATGCGTTTGGATTTGAAAACTTATAAAAAGTGGCTGGTGAGAACTTTTGGCGAGTGCGTTAAATTTTATGTAGAACGCTACTAAACTCTTGTTGCAATATATATATATATATATATATATATATATATATATATATATATATATATATATATATATATATATATATAAATGGGGGAAGTAGGAAGAAGAAAAAATATTTCCTTCGACGGGAATCGAACCTGGGTCGCAAGCGTGGAAGACTAGCAAGATAACCATTACACCACTGGAGACGGTTGAATCTTATTTGAAATACAAATACATTATAGGTTAGCCATGTCTACCAATTCAGATTATATGGAAGTCCGTCATTGTCAAAAAGCCATGGTATACAAGGGATGTTAATCCTGTGAATCATTTTCTTCCTGAGAAGTGTGTTACGTGCCCTTCAATTTTTAAACGACTACGACGAAGTTCGCATCAAAAGTCAGCCAAAGGAAGAAATTTCCCGTTCGGCTGTCTATGCAAAATATACACTATTGCAATCAATGGATTACTAGCTTTCTGCTCACACGTTATAATAGATTCGCAAACGCCTATTTTGGGATGATATTATAGTTTAAAAACCTATATTCACGCCATTGAATAAACAAATTTCAATAACTTGTCAAGGATTCATAGAAACAGAAACCGGGGTTACATGGAAGGAAATTATCGTCAACATATTTTCATGATTTTTATACCAGATGAACGAGCTTAAAAAGTACTCCCTTCCTACACGTTATAAAACAATGTCGGAAAACGCGTAAACTTACAAAAAGGTAGTTATTTGTGCATTCCTATACAATTACCATATAAACTGCGGACTATACAGGTTAATGCTTATCTCCGGAGCGCTCGGTAAATCCCGTGACTATAGCGATAATTGTTGCCTATGCATCCGAAAACCAAAACCTCGAACAATGTTTGCTTTATAGGAAATTCGGGACTAGAATCAACAGAAATCTAAGAAATGATTTTTTTTCTGTCGGCTCCTCCTCCCCTTTCCGACCCCATATTTTTTTCGCATATCGTGCAATATTATGTATATTTGACTTACACATTTGCAGAGCGTAATGAAGAAAAAACAATTCATCATGGGTGTATGCATGTATGTATGTATGTATGTTTGTTACATACACACCCACATCAACACACAAAGCACACGCATGACGGGAAATTGAGACTATATAGAGCACTGATACATGCATGAGCATTGATATACACATACATGACGTTACATCAAGACTATATAGAGCACTGATTCATACATAAATACATACCGGTAAATTGAGACTTTATAGAGTACTGATACATACATACATGATGGTAGATTGAGACTATATAGAGCACTGATACATACATATATGATGGTAAATTGAGACTATATAGATACATACATGACGGTAAATTGATACTATACAGAGCACTGATACATACACACATGATGTTAAATTGAGACTATATAGAACATGACGTTAAATTGAGACTATATAGAACACTGATGCATACCCTCATGACGGTAATTTAAGACATAGAGCACTGTAAATGGAGACTACTGATACATACCTACATGACGGTAAACTGAGACTGTATAGAGCATATGACAGTAAATTGAGACTAATAGAGTACTGATACATACATATCGGAAAATTGAGACTATATAGAGCGCTAATACATACGGCATGCACGACTCTTAATTTGTGTCTATATAGAGCGCTGATACATACTTACATGACGGTATCTTGAGACTATATAGAGCACTAATAAATACGTGAATGACGGTAAAATGAGACTATATAGAGCACTGATACCTACATACATGACGGTACTTTGAGACCATAAGAGCACTGATAAACACATACATACCGGTAAATTGAGACTACATAGTTGATATATACATACATATATGACGGTAAATTGAGACTACATAGTTGATATATACATACGTGACGATAAATTGCGACTATATAGAGCACTGATATATACACACACATACACACATACATACATTGCATGCATGTACGTATGTGTGTTCGATTAAATAAAAAAGGGGAATAGAGCCTGAAGAAAAAGAACGCGATTTATATCTTAGAATTGAGCCTTGTTTACTATTCATTATTATTATTATTATTGAGCACCATATGCATGAGTCGCGACTGACTCGGAGACGTTGATCAAGCAGCGCCAACCCGCCGTGAAGACCGTACTGGCGGCCCTGTAAACTAGAAAACGTCCCTCTCTGCGCAGTTGGTACCACTCAAGCATCATCTGCGAAGACAGCCGCGCCTCCCTCTCCTTTTTAAGCCATCCAACCTCCGCTTTAATTTATTTATTTAACTTCAACGTTAACAAACAGAAGAACACTGATAATAAATTAATAGATTCAAACTGTCTTGGCTTTGATCTTTATCTGAAAAATAAAAGAAAGAAAACATTTACATGATATCAGTTGATACTCCATATCTTGATATTGTTTAAGTGTACTCTCATGTTTGTTGTTATGTTAATGTTTTGCTTGTTCAATGTGGGTCTCAGGGAAGATTGGTTATACCAAATGAGTCACCCTCCTAAAATAAAGTCATTACTTACTTACTTATTTTCTTTAGTTGGTGTGCCTAAAGTGGTATATTTATACATTTTGTATATTTTTTGGTCAGTCATGATAGCTATTACCTAACCTTTGGCATGCAAAGATGCGCATACATGCAAGCAAAATGACTACAGTCTCATTTTCCCGATGTTGTAAAACTGGCAAAATTACTTACCCGCGAAATGTCGCGTGCTCAAGTAAACATCTGTTTTTCCGTATCAGATTGTTTCCTTAAAAATGATAACTTGCAGATATATAGTGTGTATTTGCATTGAAAGTGTGATGAATGATAGAAATGAAACTGAATGGCACATTATTGAAGTGGCTATGAAACAGAAGATATATATAATTCCCCCCCCCCACACACACACACTCCCCCACCCCTCCGGCATGTTTCTAAACATATAGACGATCGCGATATATTGTGAGAAACTATCACTACTTGCAGAACTTCTTAACTCAAGCAGACATGAATATCCGCAATATTAATTCAAACTGATCCCGAACACTTTTTTCCATTTACTCTATGTTCAGAAATAAAATGCAAATGGGAAATGACACTGGAAATAGACTGCTTCAGACATTGACTAAATTAAGCCACATACAATTTTTTCACGTTTTAAAGCGAGCAACACAAAATCTCAAAGAATTTACATTCTTAACATACGCTTTATTGGCATCTTTAATAATAGTTATCAATTGAAACATTTAATTTACTGTCATTGGTTATTTTTATTAAACTTTTATATGAACGCTTACTGCTAGATTAAGTTTTTTTTTTTTTTTTTTTTTTTTTTTTTTTGCAATTGAGAATTATAATCAGTTTTATGCAGCTTAAGTAATATTTATATCGCCTGTCCCTTGTTTAGAAAGGTTGTAAGTCAAATATCTATTAAAGACATAGCTCCTTGAGTAGCAAAACGGGTACCCCTAATAACGGTTTTATGGCCCTTGCCTTGTCCCTATACTGGAGAGATCAAAGGGCTGTCGTAATTAGGGGATTATGAGATCTCTGCAGGCCCCTCAAAGGTAGTATACCTATGGGGATTTTGATAATTTATAATACATATACCTGGTATGTGACAAATGGCTAGATCCTCCTGAGGGGCCTTACCTGGAATAATCTGCTGGAGAAAACATGTCACACTTCCTCAAGTTTTATGACCCCTCCTGTAGTTATCAGAGATATGACTAATGCCTTCCAATAAACAGAGTGTATGTCTTTAGGAACTCTTTGAGACTGCTCGGCATCAGAAAGTGAAGAATAATTGATTAAATGTGAATTGAATGTGAAATTATCCTCAGGTTTATTAGTTTACCACTTTGTTGAAAACGTAACCGTTAAGCTTGTTAAACTGTACATGTAATTCTTTATGCCTCCGAAAATTTAATAGCGCTTGGAAATAGGTTCTGAAAGATAGGAACAGTGGCGCTTGAAGCGAATGAATAGATTAAATTAAAGAAGATAATATTAAGGTGGAGTCCGACGTAGACTAGCCACTAGTCGGATAACCAGATTTGGAGAGAAAAAGCACCATATCTTAGTTGTATCCAGTTTTCATCTCATCAGTCTACTCTATGTTGAACCACGTCATGAGAAAACCTGTTTATGCCATATGCGAACAAGTAAGGCGCAGATCAGATCAGCGCCTTTGTTTTTCGCTGTCTAGAGAATAGTATAATACCTCTACTGGCTACAGCCGAAATTTCAAGACCCTAGCTAATATCATCAGCTGAGCAGGCCGGTTTCAGTCTCACCTGGTCGAAAACCTCGAAGACAGGTTTTCGTGTGAATAGCCGTTGTTTCTTGAGTGTACATATCCCAAGCCACATCTCCCAGACTAGCTACACGGCACTGAAACAAAATTGTACATGGACTGGCTATGATTGTACTAATGAGCCACATCTCGCGAAAACGTGCCTTCGGGGATTTTCGACAAGGTAAGATTCAAACCAGCCTGCTCAGCTACGGATGCGCAGGCTGATCTGCGCCTTCGTTGTTCGCATACGGCATAAGACACATTTTCGCATGACCAGGCCCGTATTATAAATTAGTTTAAAGGACATCAAAGTCTAGTAGCTAGACTACGTCCGACGCTCTGTTTTTGGATGGGCACACTAGTGTTCAACTGCCTGATTTCGTTTGCTCCATTTTCAGTGTCAGTCTTGTTGTCGAGTGTTCATCTTTAACAGTAGAAACGCAACGAGTGAAAAATGAGTAAACGTATTCACAAGGCGTCAACATGCGCGTCACAATATAATCTTTCAAAATGGCGGCCACAGAAATGAACAAAATACATCAAAAACGGGCCCTTCGTATTCGGCCTCCAATTAGTGACACCTTGTATTTACGCAGATTTCATTTCCTTTGTTATATTTTCTTACTGGAATTCAGTTATTTGTGAATGGGTGATTATTCAAAGACCTGACCCGAAGACGATAATTTATGTACCGTCAAGCACGGAAACAGAATTCGTAAAATCTGTCTCAGTATATTTCGGAACATTGACCGTGGCCAGTCCATATTTTGTCAGCATTTGCATAAATGATTCGTGGGTATCCTCATCTGTCTCTTGGCAAAGCTTTTTTTGTTGGACAAACTCGATTTGTTTTTGTTTTTTTTTTTTTTGTTTTTTTTTTAGTAAATCGCTCTCAAACATGGGGCTGTTTCAACTGTGAAACTTCGCTTTTGGAAGCGAAACAGTAACCTTAATAAAACATCTAGGCCTACCTTCCAAGATTTCTCTTGTTTTCATGTTTTCTGTTTCGTGGCTCATAAATTAACTATCCGTGTTTCTGTTTTGAATACGTACTGATGACGTAACACTGAGACCATCTCTCCGCCGATCGGTTTTAGTTCAAGCGGGAATCCAGCCTTTATGACATAACGGTTGCATTCGATATTTTCTCGCGGGTCATTATGTTTGCCGATATTTTGAAACAAAAAAGCCTTATCGAGCAGATCGGAGACCCTCCCGGCTGTCACCCGGTTGCTTGTTTCCCTGGAAAAATTTGCTTTGTTCCCCTGTTCCCCCAAATCAAAATCTTTTCCTATTTAAATTGATGCTGTTGTATATCGCAAACAGAAGGAAAAGATTAAAAGATTAAACAAACCCTATTCTCTTGAATTTTAACCCTAAAATAAAATTACAGCTGTATCAGATAAATAAATACCAGTAAATAAATTTTAACTTGAGAAAGATAAAAATTGAAGTATCCGAAAATAATATATTGTTAGTTTTTTTTTTTTTTTTTTTTTTTTTTTTTTTTTCCATATTTCCATTTATTTTTTACGATATGACATATAGCCAAATTATTTTTTCCATATGCCATATAATTATTATTCATTTATTTGTACAGAAAGCTGTTTTGTTTTGTTTTTGTCCCGACGTTCATCAGTGGTTAAAACGTTTCATAACACGTGTGAAATTATTTTTTAAAGATAAAGGTATCTAATGATAAGTATTTCACACTTATCAGATGTCTCCGTCAAGCTTGACTCCTATGTTGGCTTGAATATGTAAACACAAGAAACAGTCCACACTTGTTCAAGCCATTTTTGCGCTGTGAAAAAAAGAATGTGTGTTGCTGCCAATGAGTGACCAAAAGAAAATGTTGTTCGTTTAATAAGTAGGGACGTTTGGATTTGGATTTATTTACTTATTATATGTAATACCTGCTCCTATTTTATTAGATAGAAATTTTAATGAGGCCCATCTTCTACCGACCAAACTAAGGCTACAGATGTGTCTGAGGAAGGTGTAGTGTGGGTATATATTATTCTTTTATACCTTTTGACCACTTAGTAGAAACATGCATGAAAGGCAATTTTTAAATATACGATACATCTTAAGTTTTTATTTTCATTTCCATTTTAAAACATTGAAAAACACCAGGGAAGAATTATTTACATTAAATTCACGCTATTTGCTACGCCGGATTCGCGAGGAATTCAACTCTTTTTGTTGTTTTAATTCATTTTAAATTCAATCTCATAAAAAAACAATTATCCATTTTCCGATTTTTTTCTAAACTTCTATCCTTTGAAACTTATGTAACACTTTTTAAGTTTTCAACGAATTAATTAGCTCATAAAACATTAATATATTTTCATTTTTTTCCATATCGATTCAGTGAAAACAAACGGAAAGACGCTTATTTTATCCCGGCTGACCTTTGACCTTTACCTATAATTCAATGCGTACCTGAGATATGAATTAGGCTTATTCCTAGCAGCAGGATATGGGGTAGCGATAGGCAGGTTTGAGGTAAAGCTTTCACAAGTGGGTTGGGGCTTGATGCTATGTCTTTGGCCTGACCCACCGTGGTACAACTAGTGGTTTCCTTTAACTCTGGCGTGCATCGGGGGATTGGCTCTTTCTCTTTCTTTGTTTCGTCACATTGATCAATTTGATTTTGTGTTTTCGCTGAGATGCATTGATTGAGTTAGGAAGCCATTATGTGAACCAAACTTTTTATGTATTTTTTCGTATTAAGAATTATATCGGGACCCAAGGTGAAATTTGTACAGTTAAAGGCCTTTAAATCCCCGGTAATGTGTACTACTGATCGTTTTAAGGCGATGTTCCCGATGTTTTGTTTGTGTTGAGGCTTAACGTCCGAGTCAACAATTTTTCAGTCATGTCGGGACGGAGCCACCGCTTCCTGGGTAATTAACCAGTACTTTCGGGGAGTAAAGTGTCTTGCTCAAGGACACAACACGGTGGCGGTAGGTTTCGAACCTCCGACCTCTGGCTCCGGAACCCGACACTCTACCACTGAGCCAACGCGCTCCCCGTTCCCGATGTTGTTCTTATTCTGTGTAGCTCTGTTTGAAATTCGCAAAATTGCAGTATGTTTCCTCTGGCTTTCGTTGCCGGGTGATTGCAGGGTCACTGATGAGGCTTAATTAGCCGAAACTACGTAGTATGACCCACCTTCCTTCTTATGAATGTTTTCATTGCTCTTAAAGGATCTCATTTCTGATTTTCATTTTACACTACGAGGCGCTTCATGTTTGTTCTTGGTCTGCTCTTTGTCTATGTGTTTCTTCTGTCCTTTTAGCATTTTGATCACCTTGCTTGGGGAAGAGGGAGCTGGTCTTTGTGCTTATCGTGCATTTGTTTGTTAGCTATGCACACGTAAATCTGCGTCTCTTTTTCTCTTCCTCCTGGTGTCAGGGGTTGGCTGCAACTTTTGCTTGTGGCTCTTCCTGGACTTTTCTGTTTACCTTTTTGGGTATGTTTGGTTATTGGGTGGGTCTAGTTAGGGCAGCGCGTGGAGGACTAATAAGGGTAGGTCCCCACGTCAAGGAGGAAAATTTAGCCTGGTCGGGTAGGATACTAGTAAGGTAGGGTAGGTACCCATTTAGGATAGGCAAAGGTAAGGACAGACCTGTAGTTTTCCCGGTCAGGGTAGTGTTAATACCTACTCAGGGTAGCTATTCTACTCAACACCTTGGTGTGGTGCCTTCCTTTCATTTCTACCCTACCCTACTCTATCCTACAGGAAGCATCTATCTTTATCTACTGCACTACTCTACCATATCCTACACGGTTATTTAAACCATGCATATGCACTAATTTACTACGTATCCTTTACAAGTGGCGTGCCTTCCATGTGCACATCAAGTGCACAATCTGTAACCTTAAGTTCTGGCTCCACTGTAGGCCTACTCTATCCTTATAACATACCCCATCATTCTCTAATGCGCCCTTTTGAAATTGGACCGAACCAGCCCAGAGCCGAATCACGGAGGGCCTAAATAACTCACATGAATCGACTCACACCCACAATTATGCCAAAACGATTCGGCCTATTCAACCCAGGGCCGAAACAACCTATATTCTCCGAACTAGTTGCATCATTCTTCAGACTCTACCATAATATTGTGGCATTTACATAAACAGTGATTGCCACCTTCCAATAGTATATGCAATGACCAAGCCTTAAAGGGCGTATCCAGGTTGCAGTGGAACCGAGGAGACTGCAGTCAATAACTGGAGAGCCTGAAAATAGAGCCTCTACCCCGAAACCTGAGCAGGTACAGCCGAATATTCACCGAACCATAGTGCCTAATTTGGAAGCTGAAACCGGTGTTCACGTTG
>CAXIWW010000381.1:0-97000 GCA_964036315.1 Acanthosepion esculentum | reverse complement strand
AGTAAAAATTACAGCTTTCACCATGTGCACGGTATGTTGTCTGACAATTTACAGCGTCCGAAATCGAGTGTGCACAAGAAGACTGCATTTCTAATTATTCCTTTCTATAGAATCCACATAATATCGGTCTCAAATTGTCGAAAATTTCGTGCGTTATCCATAATTACAAAACTTTTGTCTCCATCTTGAATAGAGTCGGGGCTAAATTCAACGGTATGTGCTCTTGTGTTCGTTCATTTGAGGAAATTTTCATTTCGCTTTAAACTGGGATATCAGTCATACTTCACTTGTTTATAACTTTTTTCCAGTAAAAGTAGACTTTTCAAAATTGTTATCAAATTGTGTGCATTTTTCGTTTAGTCAATGTTTACAGGGATTTTTCATTTGGTCAGATAGTAAAAATTACAGCTTTCACCATGTGCACGGTATGTTGTCTGACAATTTACAGCGTCCGAAATCGAGTGTGCACAAGAAGACTGCATTTCTAATTATTCCTTTCTATAGAATCCACATAATATCGGTGTCAAATTGTCGAAAGTTTTGTGCGTTATCCATAATTACAAAACTTTTGTCTCCGTCTTGAATAGAGTCGGGGCTAAATTCAACGGTATGTGCTCTTGTGTTCGTTCATTTGAGGAAATTTTCATGCGGCCCTAAACTTGGAGATCAGTCATACTTCACTTGTTTATAACTTTTTTCCAGTAAAAGAAATCTATTCAAAATTGGTATCAAATTGTGTGCATTTTTTCGTTTAGTCAATGTTTACAGGGATTTTTCATTTGGTCAGATAGTAAAGATTACAGCTTTCACCATGTGCGCGGTATGTTGTCTGACAATTTACAGCGTCCGAAATCGAGTGTGCACAAGAAGACTGCATTTCTAATTATTCCTTTCTATAGAATCCACATAATATCGGTCTCAAATTGTCGAAAATTTCGTGCGTTATCCATAATTACAAAACTTTTGTCTCCATCTTGAATAGAGTCGGGGCTAAATTCAACGGTATGTGCTCTTGTGTTCGTTCATTTGAGGAAATTTTCATTTGGCTTTAAACTGGGATATCAGTCATACTTCACTTGTTTATAACTTTTTTCCAGTAAAAGAAATCTATTCAAAATTGGTATCAAATTGTGTGCATTTTTTCGTTTAGTCAATGTTTACAGGGATTTTGCATTTGGTCAGATAGTAAAAATTACAGCTTTCACCATGTGCGTGGTATGTCGTCTGTCAATTTACAGGGTCCGAAATCGAGTGTGCACAAGAAGACTGCATTTCTAATTATTCCTTTCTATAGAATCCACATAATATCGGTGTCAAATTGTCGAGAATTTCGTCCGTTATTCATAATTACAAAACTTTTGTCTCCATCTTGAATAGTGTCGGGGCTAAATTCAACGGTATGTGCTCTTGTGTTCGTTCATTTGAGGAAATTTTCATGCGGCCCTGAACTTGGAGATCAGTCATACTTCACTTGTTTATAACTTTTTTCCAGTAAAAGAAATCTATTCAAAATTGGTATCAAATTGTGTGCATTTTTTCGTTTAGTCAATGTTTACAGGGATTTTTCATTTGGTCAGATAGTAAAAATTACAGCTTTCACCATGTGCACGGTATGTTGTCTGACAATTTACAGCGTCCGAAATCCAGTGTGCACAAGAAGACTGCATTTCTAATTATTCCTTTCTATAGAATCCACATAATATCGGTCTCAAATTGTCGAAAATTTCGTGCGTTATCCATAATTACAAAACTTTTGTATCCATCTTGAATAGAGTCGGGGCTAAATTCAACGGTATGTGCTCTTGTGTTCGTTCATTTGAGGAAATTTTCATGCGGCCCTGAACTTGCAGATCAGTCATACTTCACTTGTTTATAACTTTTTTCCAGTAAAAGAAATCTATTCAAAATTGGTATCAAATTGTGTGCATTTTTTCGTTTAGTCAATGTTTACAGGGATTTTTCATTTGGTCAGATAGTAAAGATTACAGCTTTCACCATGTGCGCGGTATGTTGTCTGACAATTTACAGCGTCCGAAATCGAGTGTGCACAAGAAGACTGCATTTCTAATTATTCCTTTCTATAGAATCCACATAATATCGGTCTCAAATTGTCGAAAATTTCGTGCGTTATCCATAATTACAAAACTTTTGTCTCCATCTTGAATAGAGTCGGGGCTAAATTCAACGGTATGTGCTCTTGTGTTCGTTCATTTGAGGAAATTTTCATTTGGCTTTAAACTGGGATATCAGTCATACTTCACTTGTTTATAACTTTTTTCCAGTAAAAGAAATCTATTCAAAATTGGTATCAAATTGTGTGCATTTTTTCGTTTAGTCAATGTTTACAGGGATTTTTCATTTGGTCAGATAGTAAAAATTACAGCTTTCACCATGTGCGTGGTATGTCGTCTGTCAATTTACAGCGTCCGAAATCGAGTGTGCACAAGAAGACTGCATTTCTAATTATTCCTTTCTATAGAATCCACATAATATCGGTGTCAAATTGTCGAGAATTTCGTCCGTTATTCATAATTACAAAACTTTTGTCTCCATCTTGAATAGTGTCGGGGCTAAATTCAACGGTATGTGCTCTTGTGTTCGTTCATTTGAGGAAATTTTCATGCGGCCCTGAACTTGGAGATCAGTCATACTTCACTTGTTTATAACTTTTTTCCAGTAAAAGAAATCTATTCAAAATTGGTATCAAATTGTGTGCATTTTTTCGTTTAGTCAATGTTTACAGGGATTTTTCATTTGGTCAGATAGTAAAAATTACAGCTTTCACCATGTGCGTGGTATGTCGTCTGACAATTTACAGCGTCCGAAATCGAGTGTGCACAAGAAGACTGCATTTCTAATTATTTCTTTCTATAGAATCCACATAATATCGGTGTCAAATTGTCGAGAATTTCGGGCGTTATTCATAATTACAAAACTTTTGTCTCCATCTTGAATAGAGTCGGGGCTAAATTCAACGGTATGTGCTCTTGTGTTCGTTCATTTGAGAAAATTTTCATGCGACCCTGAACTTGGAGATCAGTCATACTTCACTTGTTTATAACTTTTTTCCAGTAAAAGAAATCTATTCAAAATTGGTATCAAATTGTGTGCATTTTTTCGTTTAGTCAATGTTTACAGGGATTTTTCATTTGGTCAGATAGTAAAAATTACAGCTTTCACCATGTGCACGGTATGTTGTCTGACAATTTACAGCGTCCGAAATCGAGTGTGCACAAGAAGCCTGCATTTCTAATTATTCCTTTCTATAGAATCCACATAATATCGGTCTCAAATTGTCGAAAATTTCGTGCGTTATCCATAATTACAAAACTTTTGTCTCCATCTTGAATAGAGTCGGGGCTAAATTCAACGGTATGTGCTCTTGTGTTCGTTCATTTGAGGAAATTTTCATTTCGCTTTAAACTGGGATATCAGTCATACTTCACTTGTTTATAACTTTTTTCCAGTAAAAGTAGACTTTTCAAAATTGTTATCAAATTGTGTGCATTTTTCGTTTAGTCAATGTTTACAGGGATTTTTCATTTGGTCAGATAGTAAAAATTACAGCTTTCACCATGTGCACGGTATGTTGTCTGACAATTTACAGCGTCCGAAATCGAGTGTGCACAAGAAGACTGCATTTCTAATTATTCCTTTCTATAGAATCCACATAATATCGGTGTCAAATTGTCGAAAGTTTTGTGCGTTATCCATAATTACAAAACTTTTGTCTCCGTCTTGAATAGAGTCGGGGCTAAATTCAACGGTATGTGCTCTTGTGTTCGTTCATTTGAGGAAATTTTCATGCGGCCCTAAACTTGGAGATCAGTCATACTTCACTTGTTTATAACTTTTTTCCAGTAAAAGAAATCTATTCAAAATTGGTATCAAATTGTGTGCATTTTTTCGTTTAGTCAATGTTTACAGGGATTTTTCATTTGGTCAGATAGTAAAGATTACAGCTTTCACCATGTGCGCGGTATGTTGTCTGACAATTTACAGCGTCCGAAATCGAGTGTGCACAAGAAGACTGCATTTCTAATTATTCCTTTCTATAGAATCCACATAATATCGGTCTCAAATTGTCGAAAATTTCGTGCGTTATCCATAATTACAAAACTTTTGTCTCCATCTTGAATAGAGTCGGGGCTAAATTCAACGGTATGTGCTCTTGTGTTCGTTCATTTGAGGAAATTTTCATTTGGCTTTAAACTGGGATATCAGTCATACTTCACTTGTTTATAACTTTTTTCCAGTAAAAGAAATCTATTCAAAATTGGTATCAAATTGTGTGCATTTTTTCGTTTAGTCAATGTTTACAGGGATTTTGCATTTGGTCAGATAGTAAAAATTACAGCTTTCACCATGTGCGTGGTATGTCGTCTGTCAATTTACAGGGTCCGAAATCGAGTGTGCACAAGAAGACTGCATTTCTAATTATTCCTTTCTATAGAATCCACATAATATCGGTGTCAAATTGTCGAGAATTTCGTCCGTTATTCATAATTACAAAACTTTTGTCTCCATCTTGAATAGTGTCGGGGCTAAATTCAACGGTATGTGCTCTTGTGTTCGTTCATTTGAGGAAATTTTCATGCGGCCCTGAACTTGGAGATCAGTCATACTTCACTTGTTTATAACTTTTTTCCAGTAAAAGAAATCTATTCAAAATTGGTATCAAATTGTGTGCATTTTTTCGTTTAGTCAATGTTTACAGGGATTTTTCATTTGGTCAGATAGTAAAAATTACAGCTTTCACCATGTGCACGGTATGTTGTCTGACAATTTACAGCGTCCGAAATCCAGTGTGCACAAGAAGACTGCATTTCTAATTATTCCTTTCTATAGAATCCACATAATATCGGTCTCAAATTGTCGAAAATTTCGTGCGTTATCCATAATTACAAAACTTTTGTATCCATCTTGAATAGAGTCGGGGCTAAATTCAACGGTATGTGCTCTTGTGTTCGTTCATTTGAGGAAATTTTCATGCGGCCCTGAACTTGCAGATCAGTCATACTTCACTTGTTTATAACTTTTTTCCAGTAAAAGAAATCTATTCAAAATTGGTATCAAATTGTGTGCATTTTTTCGTTTAGTCAATGTTTACAGGGATTTTTCATTTGGTCAGATAGTAAAGATTACAGCTTTCACCATGTGCGCGGTATGTTGTCTGACAATTTACAGCGTCCGAAATCGAGTGTGCACAAGAAGACTGCATTTCTAATTATTCCTTTCTATAGAATCCACATAATATCGGTCTCAAATTGTCGAAAATTTCGTGCGTTATCCATAATTACAAAACATTTGTCTCCATCTTGAATAGAGTCGGGGCTAAATTCAACGGTATGTGCTCTTGTGTTCGTTCATTTGAGGAAATTTTCATTTGGCTTTAAACTGGGATATCAGTCATACTTCACTTGTTTATAACTTTTTTCCAGTAAAAGAAATCTATTCAAAATTGGTATCAAATTGTGTGCATTTTTTCGTTTAGTCAATGTTTACAGGGATTTTTCATTTGGTCAGATAGTAAAAATTACAGCTTTCACCATGTGCGTGGTATGTCGTCTGTCAATTTACAGCGTCCGAAATCGAGTGTGCACAAGAAGACTGCATTTCTAATTATTCCTTTCTATAGAATCCACATAATATCGGTGTCAAATTGTCGAGAATTTCGTCCGTTATTCATAATTACAAAACTTTTGTCTCCATCTTGAATAGTGTCGGGGCTAAATTCAACGGTATGTGCTCTTGTGTTCGTTCATTTGAGGAAATTTTCATGCGGCCCTGAACTTGGAGATCAGTCATACTTCACTTGTTTATAACTTTTTTCCAGTAAAAGAAATCTATTCAAAATTGGTATCAAATTGTGTGCATTTTTTCGTTTAGTCAATGTTTACAGGGATTTTTCATTTGGTCAGATAGTAAAAATTACAGCTTTCACCATGTGCACGGTATGTTGTCTGACAATTTACAGCGTCCGAAATCCAGTGTGCACAAGAAGACTGCATTTCTAATTATTCCTTTCTATAGAATCCACATAATATCGGTCTCAAATTGTCGAAAATTTAATGCGTTATCCATAATTACAAAACTTTTGTCTCCATCTTGAATAGAGTCGGGGCTAAATTCAACGGTATGTGCTCTTGTGTTCGTTCATTTGAGAAAATTTTCATTTCGCTTTAAACTGGGATATCAGTCATACTTCACTTGTTTATAACTTTTTTCCAGTAAAAGTAAACTTTTCAAAATTGTTATCAAATTGTGTGCATTTTTCGTTTAGTGAATGTTTACAGGGATTTTTCATTTGGTCAGATAGTAAAGATTACAGCTTTCACCATGTGCGCGGTATGTTGTCTGACAATTTACAGCGTCCGAAATCGAGTGTGCACAAGAAGACTGCATTTCTAATTATTCCTTTCTATAGAATCCACATAATATCGGTCTCAAATTGTCGAAAATTTCGTGCGTTATCCATAATTACAAAACTTTTGTCTCCATCTTGAATAGAGTCGGGGCTAAATTCAACGGTATGTGCTCTTGTGTTCGTTCATTTGAGGAAATTTTCATTTGGCTTTAAACTGGGATATCTGTCATACTTCACTTGTTTATAACTTTTTTCCAGTAAAAGAAATCTATTCAAAATTGGTATCAAATTGTGTGCATTTTTTCGTTTAGTCAATGTTTACAGGGATTTTTCATTTGGTCAGATAGTAAAAATTACAGCTTTCACCATGTGCGTGGTATGTCGTCTGTCAATTTACAGCGTCCGAAATCGAGTGTGCACAAGAAGACTGCATTTCTAATTATTCCTTTCTATAGAATCCACATAATATCGGTGTCAAATTGTCGAGAATTTCGTCCGTTATTCATAATTACAAAACTTTTGTCTCCATCTTGAATAGTGTCGGGGCTAAATTCAACGGTATGTGCTCTTGTGTTCGTTCATTTGAGGAAATTTTCATGCGGTCCTGAACTTGGAGATCAGTCATACTTCACTTGTTTATAACTTTTTTCCAGTAAAAGAAATCTATTCAAAATTGGTATCAAATTGTGTGCATTTTTTCGTTTAGTCAATGTTTACAGGGATTTTTCATTTGGTCAGATAGTAAAAATTACAGCTTTCACCATGTGCACGGTATGTTGTCTGACAATTTACAGCGTCCGAAATCCAGTGTGCACAAGAAGACTGCATTTCTAATTATTCCTTTCTATAGAATCCACATAATATCGGTCTCAAATTGTCGAAAATTTAATGCGTTATCCATAATTACAAAACTTTTGTCTCCATCTTGAATAGAGTCGGGGCTAAATTCAACGGTATGTGCTCTTGTGTTCGTTCATTTGAGAAAATTTTCATTTCGCTTTAAACTGGGATATCAGTCATACTTCACTTGTTTATAACTTTTTTCCAGTAAAAGTAAACTTTTCAAAATTGTTATCAAATTGTGTGCATTTTTCGTTTAGTGAATGTTTACAGGGATTTTTCATTTGGTCAGATAGTAAAGATTACAGCTTTCACCATGTGCGCGGTATGTTGTCTGACAATTTACAGCGTCCGAAATCGAGTGTGCACAAGAAGACTGCATTTCTAATTATTCCTTTCTATAGAATCCACATAATATCGGTCTCAAATTGTCGAAAATTTCGTGCGTTATCCATAATTACAAAACTTTTGTCTCCATCTTGAATAGAGTCGGGGCTAAATTCAACGGTATGTGCTCTTGTGTTCGTTCATTTGAGGAAATTTTCATTTGGCTTTAAACTGGGATATCTGTCATACTTCACTTGTTTATAACTTTTTTCCAGTAAAAGAAATCTATTCAAAATTGGTATCAAATTGTGTGCATTTTTTCGTTTAGTCAATGTTTACAGGGATTTTTCATTTGGTCAGATAGTAAAAATTACAGCTTTCACCATGTGCGTGGTATGTCGTCTGTCAATTTACAGCGTCCGAAATCGAGTGTGCACAAGAAGACTGCATTTCTAATTATTCCTTTCTATAGAATCCACATAATATCGGTGTCAAATTGTCGAGAATTTCGTCCGTTATTCATAATTACAAAACTTTTGTCTCCATCTTGAATAGTGTCGGGGCTAAATTCAACGGTATGTGCTCTTGTGTTCGTTCATTTGAGGAAATTTTCATGCGGTCCTGAACTTGGAGATCAGTCATACTTCACTTGTTTATAACTTTTTTCCAGTAAAAGAAATCTATTCAAAATTGGTATCAAATTCTGTGCATTTTTTCGTTTAGTCAATGTTTACAGGGATTTTTCATTTGGTCAGATAGTAAAAATTACAGCTTTCACCATGTGCACGGTATGTTGTCTGACAATTTACAGCGTCCGAAATCCAGTGTGCACAAGAAGACTGCATTTCTAATTATTCCTTTCTATAGAATCCACATAATATCGGTCTCAAATTGTCGAAAATTTAATGCGTTATCCATAATTACAAAACTTTTGTCTCCATCTTGAATAGAGTCGGGGCTAAATTCAACGGTATGTGCTCTTGTGTTCGTTCATTTGAGAAAATTTTCATTTCGCTTTAAACTGGGATATCAGTCATACTTCACTTGTTTATAACTTTTTTCCAGTAAAAGTAAACTTTTCAAAATTGTTATCAAATTGTGTGCATTTTTCGTTTAGTGAATGTTTACAGGGATTTTTCATTTGGTCAGATAGTAAAGATTACAGCTTTCACCATGTGCGCGGTATGTTGTCTGACAATTTACAGCGTCCGAAATCGAGTGTGCACAAGAAGACTGCATTTCTAATTATTCCTTTCTATAGAATCCACATAATATCGGTCTCAAATTGTCGAAAATTTCGTGCGTTATCCATAATTACAAAACTTTTGTCTCCATCTTGAATAGAGTCGGGGCTAAATTCAACGGTATGTGCTCTTGTGTTCGTTCATTTGAGGAAATTTTCATTTGGCTTTAAACTGGGATATCTGTCATACTTCACTTGTTTATAACTTTTTTCCAGTAAAAGAAATCTATTCAAAATTGGTATCAAATTGTGTGCATTTTTTCGTTTAGTCAATGTTTACAGGGATTTTTCATTTGGTCAGATAGTAAAAATTACAGCTTTCACCATGTGCGTGGTATGTCGTCTGTCAATTTACAGCGTCCGAAATCGAGTGTGCACAAGAAGACTGCATTTCTAATTATTCCTTTCTATAGAATCCACATAATATCGGTGTCAAATTGTCGAGAATTTCGTCCGTTATTCATAATTACAAAACTTTTGTCTCCATCTTGAATAGTGTCGGGGCTAAATTCAACGGTATGTGCTCTTGTGTTCGTTCATTTGAGGAAATTTTCATGCGGTCCTGAACTTGGAGATCAGTCATACTTCACTTGTTTATAACTTTTTTCCAGTAAAAGAAATCTATTCAAAATTGGTATCAAATTCTGTGCATTTTTTCGTTTAGTCAATGTTTACAGGGATTTTTCATTTGGTCAGATAGTAAAAATTACAGCTTTCACCATGTGCACGGTATGTTGTCTGACAATTTACAGCGTCCGAAATCCAGTGTGCACAAGAAGACTGCATTTCTAATTATTCCTTTCTATAGAATCCACATAATATCGGTCTCAAATTGTCGAAAATTTAATGCGTTATCCATAATTACAAAACTTTTGTCTCCATCTTGAATAGAGTCGGGGCTAAATTCAACGGTATGTGCTCTTGTGTTCGTTCATTTGAGAAAATTTTCATTTCGCTTTAAACTGGGATATCAGTCATACTTCACTTGTTTATAACTTTTTTCCAGTAAAAGTAAACTTTTCAAAATTGTTATCAAATTGTGTGCATTTTTCGTTTAGTGAATGTTTACAGGGATTTTTCATTTGGTCAGATAGTAAAAATTACAGCTTTCACCATGTGCACGATATGTTGTCTGACAATTTACAGCGTCCGAAATCCAGTGTGCACAAGAAGACTGCATTTCTAATTATTCCTTTCTATAGAATCCACATAATATCGGTGTCAAATTGTCGAGAATTTCGTGCGTTATTCATAATTACAAAACTTTTGTCTCCATCTTGAATAGTGTCGGGGCTAAATTCAACGGTATGTGCTCTTGTGTTCGTTCATTTGAGGAAATTTTCATGCGGCCCTGAACTTGGAGATCAGTCATACTTCACTTGTTTATAACTTTTTTCCAGTAAAAGAAATCTATTCAAAATTGGTATCAAATTGTGTGCATTTTTTCGTTTAGTCAATGTTTACAGGGATTTTTCATTTGGTCAGATAGTAAAAATTACAGCTTTCACCATGTGCACGGTATGTTGTCTGACAATTTACAGCGTCCGAAATCCAGTGTGCACAAGAAGACTGCATTTCTAATTATTCCTTTCTATAGAATCCACATAATATCGGTCTCAAATTGTCGAAAATTTCGTGCGTTATCCATAATTACAAAACTTTTGTATCCATCTTGAATAGAGTCGGGGCTAAATTCAACGGTATGTGCTCTTGTGTTCGTTCATTTGAGGAAATTTTCATGCGGCCCTGAACTTGCAGATCAGTCATACTTCACTTGTTTATAACTTTTTTCCAGTAAAAGAAATCTATTCAAAATTGGTATCAAATTGTGTGCATTTTTTCGTTTAGTCAATGTTTACAGGGATTTTTCATTTGGTCAGATAGTAAAGATTACAGCTTTCACCATGTGCGCGGTATGTTGTCTGACAATTTACAGCGTCCGAAATCGAGTGTGCACAAGAAGACTGCATTTCTAATTATTCCTTTCTATAGAATCCACATAATACCGGTCTCAAATTGTCGAAAATTTCGTGCGTTATCCATAATTACAAAACTTTTGTCTCCATCTTGAATAGAGTCGGGGCTAAATTCAACGGTATGTGCTCTTGTGTTCGTTCATTTGAGGAAATTTTCATTTGGCTTTAAACTGGGATATCAGTCATACTTCACTTGTTTATAACTTTTTTCCAGTAAAAGAAATCTATTCAAAATTGGTATCAAATTGTGTGCATTTTTTCGTTTAGTCAATGTTTACAGGGATTTTTCATTTGGTCAGATAGTAAAAATTACAGCTTTCACCATGTGCGTGGTATGTCGTCTGTCAATTTACAGCGTCCGAAATCGAGTGTGCACAAGAAGACTGCATTTCTAATTATTCCTTTCTATAGAATCCACATAATATCGGTGTCAAATTGTCGAGAATTTCGTCCGTTATTCATAATTACAAAACTTTTGTCTCCATCTTGAATAGTGTCGGGGTTAAATTCAACGGTATGTGCTCTTGTGTTCGTTCATTTGAGGAAATTTTCATGCGGCCCTGAACTTGGAGATCAGTCATAATTCACTTGTTTATAACTTTTTTCCAGTAAAAGAAATCTATTCAAAATTGGTATCAAATTGTGTGCATTTTTTCGTTTAGTCAATGTTTACAGGGATTTTTCATTTGGTCAGATAGTAAAAATTACAGCTTTCACCATGTGCACGGTATGTTGTCTGACAATTTACAGCGTCCGAAATCCAGTGTGCACAAGAAGACTGCATTTCTAATTATTCCTTTCTATAGAATCCACATAATATCGGTCTCAAATTGTCGAAAATTTAATGCGTTATCCATAATTACAAAACTTTTGTCTCCATCTTGAATAGAGTCGGGGCTAAATTCAACGGTATGTGCTCTTGTGTTCGTTCATTTGAGAAAATTTTCATTTCGCTTTAAACTGGGATATCAGTCATACTTCACTTGTTTATAACTTTTTTCCAGTAAAAGAAATCTATTCAAAATTGGTATCAAATTGTGTGCATTTTTTCGTTTAGTCAATGTTTACAGGGATTTTTCATTTGGTCAGATAGTAAAAATTACAGCTTTCACCATGTGCGTGGTATGTCGTCTGTCAATTTACAGCGTCCGAAATCGAGTGTGCACAAGAAGACTGCATTTCTAATTATTCCTTTCTATAGAATCCACATAATATCGGTGTCAAATTGTCGAGAATTTCGTCCGTTATTCATAATTACAAAACTTTTGTCTCCATCTTGAATAGTGTCGGGGCTAAATTCAACGGTATGTGCTCTTGTGTTCGTTCATTTGAGGAAATTTTCATGCGGCCCTGAACTTGGAGATCAGTCATACTTCACTTGTTTATAACTTTTTTCCAGTAAAAGAAATCTATTCAAAATTGGTATCAAATTGTGTGCATTTTTTCGTTTAGTCAATGTTTACAGGGATTTTTCATTTGGTCAGATAGTAAAGATTACAGCTTTCACCATGTGCGCGGTATGTTGTCTGACAATTTACAGCGTCCGAAATCCAGTGTGCACAAGAAGACTGCATTTCTAATTATTCCTTTCTATAGAATCCACATAATATCGGTCTCAAATTGTCGAAAATTTCGTGCGTTATCCATAATTACAAAACTTTTGTCTCCATCTTGAATAGAGTCGGGGCTAAATTCAACGGTATGTGCTCTTGTGTTCGTTCATTTGAGGAAATTTTCATTTCGCTTTAAACTGGGATATCAGTCATACTTCACTTGTTTATAACTTTTTTCCAGTAAAAGAAATCTATTCAAAATTGGTATCAAATTGTGTGCATTTTTTCGTTTAGTCAATGTTTACAGGGATTTTTCATTTGGTCAGATAGTAAAAATTACAGCTTTCACCATGTGCGTGGTATGTCGTCTGTCAATTTACAGCGTCCGAAATCGAGTGTGCACAAGAAGACTGCATTTCTAATTATTCCTTTCTATAGAATCCACATAATATCGGTGTCAAATTGTCGAGAATTTCGTGCGTTATTCATAATTACAAAACTTTTGTCTCCATCTTGAATAGTGTCGGGGCTAAATTCAACGGTATGTGCTCTTGTGTTCGTTCATTTGAGGAAATTTTCATGCGGCCCTGAACTTGGAGATCAGTCATACTTCACTTGTTTATAACTTTTTTCCAGTAAAAGAAATCTATTCAAAATTGGTATCAAATTGTGTGCATTTTTTCGTTTAGTCAATGTTTACAGGGATTTTTCATTTGGTCAGATAGTAAAGATTACAGCTTTCACCATGTGCACGGTATGTTGTCTGACAATTTACAGCGTCCGAAATCGAGTGTGCACAAGAAGACTGCATTTCTAATTATTCCTTTCTATAGAATCCACATAATATCGGTCTCAAATTGTCGAAAATTTCGTGCGTTATCCATAATTACAAAACTTTTGTCTCCATCTTGAATAGAGTCGGGGCTAAATTCAACGGTATGTGCTCTTGTGTTCGTTCATTTGAGGAAATTTTCATTTCGCTTTAAACTGGGATATCAGTCATACTTCACTTGTTTATAACTTTTTTCCAGTAAAAGAAATCTATTCAAAATTGGTATCAAATTGTGTGCATTTTTTCGTTTAGTCAATGTTTACAGGGATTTTTCATTTGGTCAGATAGTAAAAATTACAGCTTTCACCATGTGCGTGGTATGTCGTCTGTCAATTTACAGCGTCCGAAATCGAGTGTGCACAAGAAGACTGCATTTCTAATTATTCCTTTCTATAGAATCCACATAATATCGGTGTCAAATTGTCGAGAATTTCGTCCGTTATTCATAATTACAAAACTTTTGTCTCCATCTTGAATAGTGTCGGGGCTAAATTCAACGGTATGTGCTCTTGTGTTCGTTCATTTGAGGAAATTTTCATGCGGCCCTGAACTTGGAGATCAGTCATACTTCACTTGTTTATAACTTTTTTCCAGTAAAAGAAATCTATTGAAAAATTGGTATCAAATTGTGTGCATTTTTTCGTTTAGTCAATGTTTACAGGGATTTTTCATTTGGTCAGATAGTAAAGATTACAGCTTTCACCATGTGCGCGGTATGTTGTCTGACAATTTACAGCGTCCGAAATCCAGTGTGCACAAGAAGACTGCATTTCTAATTATTCCTTTTTTATAGAATCCACATAATATCGGTCTCAAATTGTCGAAAATTTCGTGCGTTATCCATAATTACAAAACTTTTGTCTCCATCTTGAATAGAGTCGGGGCTAAATTCAACGGTATGTGCTCTTGTGTTCGTTCATTTGAGGAAATTTTCATTTCGCTTTAAACTGGGATATCAGTCATACTTCACTTGTTTATAACTTTTTTCCAGTAAAAGAAATCTATTCAAAATTGGTATCAAATTGTGTGCATTTTTTCGTTTAGTCAATGTTTACAGGGATTTTTCATTTGGTCAGATAGTAAAAATTACAGCTTTCACCATGTGCGTGGTATGTCGTCTGTCAATTTACAGCGTCCGAAATCGAGTGTGCACAAGAAGACTGCATTTCTAATTATTCCTTTCTATAGAATCCACATAATATCGGTGTCAAATTGTCGAGAATTTCGTGCGTTATTCATAATTACAAAACTTTTGTCTCCATATTGAATAGTGTCGGGGCAAAATTCAACGGTATGTGCTCTTGTGTTCGTTCATTTGAGGAAATTTTCATGCGGCCCTGAACTTGGAGATCAGTCATACTTCACTTCTTTATAACTTTTTTCCAGTAAAAGAAATCTATTCAAAATTGGTATCAAATTGTGTGCATTTTTTCGTTTAGTCAATGTTTACAGGGATTTTTCATTTGGTCAGATAGTAAAAATTACAGCTTTCACCATGTGCACGGTATGTTGTCTGACAATTTACAGCGTCCGAAATCCAGTGTGCACAAGAAGACTGCATTTCTAATTATTCCTTTCTATAGAATCCACATAATATCGGTCTCAAATTGTCGAAAATTTCGTGCGTTATCCATAATTACAAAACTTTTGTCTCCATCTTGAATAGAGTCGGGGCTAAATTCAACGGTATGTGCTCTTGTGTTCGTTCATTTGAGGAAATTTTCATGCGGCCCTGAACTTGCAGATCAGTCATACTTCACTTGTTTATAACTTTTTTCCAGTCAAAGAAATCTATTCAAAATTGGTATCAAATTGTGTGCATTTATTCGTTTAGTCAATGTTTACAGGGATTTTTCATTTGGTCAGATAGTAAAGATTACAGCTTTCACCATGTGCGCGGTATGTTGTCTGACAATTTACAGCGTCCGAAATCGAGTGTGCACAAGAAGACTGCATTTCTAATTATTCCTTTCTATAGAATCCACATAATATCGGTCTCAAATTGTCGAAAATTTCGTGCGTTATCCATAATTACAAAACTTTTGTCTCCATCTTGAATAGAGTCGGGGCTAAATTCAACGGTATGTGCTCTTGTGTTCGTTCATTTGAGGAAATTTTCATTTGGCTTTAAACTGGGATATCAGTCATACTTCACTTGTTTATAACTTTTTTCCAGTAAAAGAAATCTATTCAAAATTGGTATCAAATTGTGTGCATTTTTTCGTTTAGTCAATGTTTACAGGGATTTTTCATTTGGTCAGATAGTAAAAATTACAGCTTTCACCATGTGCGTGGTATGTCGTCTGTCAATTTACAGCGTCCGAAATCGAGTGTGCACAAGAAGACTGCATTTCTAATTATTCCTTTCTATAGAATCCACATAATATCGGTGTCAAATTGTCGAGAATTTCGTGCGTTATTCATAATTACAAAACTTTTGTCTCCATCTTGAATAGTGTCGGGGCTAAATTCAACGGTATGTGCTCTTGTGTTCGTTCATTTGAGGAAATTTTCATGCGGCCCTGAACTTGGAGATCAGTCATACTTCACTTGTTTATAACTTTTTTCCAGTAAAAGAAATCTATTCAAAATTGGTATCAAATTGTGTGCATTTTTTCGTTTAGTCAATGTTTACAGGGATTTTTCATTTGGTCAGATAGTAAAAATTACAGCTTTCACCATGTGCACGGTATGTTGTCTGACAATTTACAGCGTCCGAAATCCAGTGTGCACAAGAAGCCTGCATTTCTAATTATTCCTTTCTATAGAATCCACATAATATCGGTCTCAAATTGTCGAAAATTTAATGCGTTATCCATAATTACAAAACTTTTGTCTCCATCTTGAATAGAGTCGGGGCTAAATTCAACGGTATGTGCTCTGGTGTTCGTTCATTTGAGAAAATTTTCATTTCGCTTTAAACTGGGATATCAGTCATACTTCACTTGTTTATAACTTTTTTCCAGTAAAAGTAAACTTTTCAAAATTGTTATCAAATTGTGTGCATTTTTCGTTTAGTGAATGTTTACAGGGATTTTTCATTTGGTCAGATAGTAAAAATTACAGCTTTCACCATGTGCACGGTATGTTGTCTGACAATTTACAGCGCCCGAAATCCAGTGTGCACAAGAAGACTGCATTTCTAATTATTCCTTTCTATAGAATCCACATAATATCGGTCTCAAATTGTCGAAAATTTCGTGCGTTATCCATAATTACAAAACTTTTGTCTCCATCTTGAATAGAGTCGGGGCTAAATTCAACGGTATGTGCTCTTGTGTTCGTTCATTTGAGGAAATTTTCATGCGGCCCTGAACTTGGAGATCAGTCATACTTCACTTGTTTATAACTTTTTTCCAGTAAAAGAAATCTATTCAAAATTGGTATCAAATTGTGTGCATTTTTTCGTTTAGTCAATGTTTACAGGGATTTTTCATTTGGTCAGATAGTAAAGATTACAGCTTTCACCATGTGCGCGGTATGTTGTCTGACAATTTACAGCGTCCGAAATCGAGTGTGCACAAGAAGACTGCATTTCTAATTATTCCTTTCTATAGAATCCACATAATATCGGTCTCAAATTGTCGAAAATTTCGTGCGTTATCCATAATTACAAAACTTTTGTCTCCATCTTGAATAGAGTCGGGGCTAAATTCAACGGTATGTGCTCTTGTGTTCGTTCATTTGAGGAAATTTTCATTTCGCTTTAAACTGGGATATCAGTCATACTTCACTTGTTTATAACTTTTTTCCAGTAAAAGAAATCTATTCAAAATTGGTATCAAATTGTGTGCATTTTTTCGTTTAGTCAATGTTTACAGGGATTTTTCATTTGGTCAGATAGTAAAAATTACAGCTTTCACCATGTGCGTGGTATGTCGTCTGTCAATTTACAGCGTCCGAAATCGAGTGTGCACAAGAAGACTGCATTTCTAATTATTCCTTTCTATAGAATCCACATAATATCGGTGTCAAATTGTCGAGAATTTCGTCCGTTATTCATAATTACAAAACTTTTGTCTCCATCTTGAATAGTGTCGGGGCTAAATTCAACGGTATGTGCTCTTGTGTTCGTTCATTTGAGGAAATTTTCATGCGGCCCTGAACTTGGAGATCAGTCATACTTCACTTGTTTATAACTTTTTTCCAGTAAAAGAAATCTATTCAAAATTGGTATCAAATTGTGTGCATTTTTTCGTTTAGTCAATGTTTACAGGGATTTTTCATTTGGTCAGATAGTAAAAATTACAGCTTTCACCATGTGCACGGTATGTTGTCTGACAATTTACAGCGTCCGAAATCCAGTGTGCACAAGAAGACTGCATTTCTAATTATTCCTTTCTATAGAATCCACATAATATCGGTCTCAAATTGTCGAAAATTTCGTGCGTTATCCATAATTACAAAACTTTTGTCTCCATCTTGAATAGAGTCGGGGCTAAATTCAACGGTATGTGCTCTTGTGTTCGTTCATTTGAGGAAATTTTCATTTCGCTTTAAACTGGGATATCAGTCATACTTCACTTGTTTATAACTTTTTTCCAGTAAAAGTAGACTTTTCAAAATTGTTATCAAATTGTGTGCATTTTTCGTTTAGTCAATGTTTACAGGGATTTTTCATTTGGTCAGATAGTAAAAATTACAGCTTTCACCATGTGCACGGTATGTTGTCTGACAATTTACAGCGTCCGAAATCGAGTGTGCACAAGAAGACTGCATTTCTAATTATTCCTTTCTATAGAATCCACATAATATCGGTCTCAAATTGTCGAATATTTCGAGCGTTATCCATAATTACAAAACTTTTGTCTCCATCTTGAATAGAGTCGGGGCTAAATTCAACGGTATGTGCTCTTGTGTTCGTTCATTTGAGGAAATTTTCATGCGGCCCTGAACTTGGAGATCAGTCATACTTCACTTGTTTATAACTTTTTTCCAGTAAAAGAAATCTATTCAAAATTGGTATCAAATTGTGTGCATTTTTTCGTTTAGTCCATGTTTACAGGGATTTTTCATTTGGTCAGATAGTAAAGATTACAGCTTTCACCATGTGCGCGGTATGTTGTCTGACAATTTACAGCGTCCGAAATCGAGTGTGCACAAGAAGACTGCATTTCTAATTATTCCTTTCTATAGAATCCACATAATATCGGTCTCAAATTGTCGAAAATTTCGTGCGTTATCCATAATTACAAAACTTTTGTCTCCATCTTGAATAGAGTCGGGGCTAAATTCAACGGTATGTGCTCTGGTGTTCGTTCATTTGAGAAAATTTTCATTTCGCTTTAAACTGGGATATCAGTCATACTTCACTTGTTTATAACTTTTTTCCAGTAAAAGTAAACTTTTCAAAATTGTTATCAAATTGTGTGCATTTTTCGTTTAGTGAATGTTTACAGGGATTTTTCATTTGGTCAGATAGTAAAAATTACAGCTTTCACCATGTGCACGGTATGTTGTCTGACAATTTACAGCGTCCGAAATCCAGTGTGCACAAGAAGACTGCATTTCTAATTATTCCTTTCTATAGAATCCACATAATATCGGTCTCAAATTGTCGAAAATTTCGTGCGTTATCCATAATTACAAAACTTTTGTCTCCATCTTGAATAGAGTCGGGGCTAAATTCAACGGTATGTGCTCTTGTGTTCGTTCATTTGAGGAAATTTTCATGCGGCCCTGAACTTGGAGATCAGTCATACTTCACTTGTTTATAACTTTTTTCCAGTAAAAGAAATCTATTCAAAATTGGTATCAAATTGTGTGCATTTTTTCGTTTAGTCAATGTTTACAGGGATTTTTCATTTGGTCAGATAGTAAAGATTACAGCTTTCACCATGTGCGCGGTATGTTGTCTGACAATTTACAGCGTCCGAAATCGAGTGTGCACAAGAAGACTGCATTTCTAATTATTCCTTTCTATAGAATCCACATAATATCGGTCTCAAATTGTCGAAAATTTCGTGCGTTATCCATAATTACAAAACTTTTGTCTCCATCTTGAATAGAGTCGGGGCTAAATTCAACGGTATGTGCTCTTGTGTTCGTTCATTTGAGGAAATTTTCATTTCGCTTTAAACTGGGATATCAGTCATACTTCACTTGTTTATAACTTTTTTCCAGTAAAAGAAATCTATTCAAAATTGGTATCAAATTGTGTGCATTTTTTCGTTTAGTCAATGTTTACAGGGATTTTTCATTTGGTCAGATAGTAAAAATTACAGCTTTCACCATGTGCGTGGTATGTCGTCTGTCAATTTACAGCGTCCGAAATCGAGTGTGCACAAGAAGACTGCATTTCTAATTATTCCTTTCTATAGAATCCACATAATATCGGTGTCAAATTGTCGAGAATTTCGTCCGTTATTCATAATTACAAAACTTTTGTCTCTATCTTGAATAGTGTCGGGGCTAAATTCAACGGTATGTGCTCTTGTGTTCGTTCATTTGAGGAAATTTTCATGCGGCCCTGAACTTGGAGATCAGTCATACTTCACTTGTTTATAACTTTTTTCCAGTAAAAGAAATCTATTCAAAATTGGTATCAAATTGTGTGCATTTTTTCGTTTAGTCAATGTTTACAGGGATTTTTCATTTGGTCAGATAGTAAAAATTACAGCTTTCACCATGTGCACGGTATGTTGTCTGACAATTTACAGCGTCCGAAATCCAGTGTGCACAAGAAGACTGCATTTCTAATTATTCCTTTCTATAGAATCCACATAATATCGGTCTCAAATTGTCGAAAATTTCGTGCGTTATCCATAATTACAAAACTTTTGTCTCCATCTTGAATAGAGTCGGGGCTAAATTCAACGGTATGTGCTCTTGTGTTCGTTCATTTGAGGAAATTTTCATTTCGCTTTAAACTGGGATATCAGTCATACTTCACTTGTTTATAACTTTTTTCCAGTAAAAGTAGACTTTTCAAAATTGTTATCAAATTGTGTGCATTTTTCGTTTAGTCAATGTTTACAGGGATTTTTCATTTGGTCAGATAGTAAAAATTACAGCTTTCACCATGTGCACGGTATGTTGTCTGACAATTTACAGCGTCCGAAATCGAGTGTGCACAAGAAGACTGCATTTCTAATTATTCCTTTCTATAGAATCCACATAATATCGGTCTCAAATTGTCGAATATTTCGAGCGTTATCCATAATTACAAAACTTTTGTCTCCATCTTGAATAGAGTCGGGGCTAAATTCAACGGTATGTGCTCTTGTGTTCGTTCATTTGAGGAAATTTTCATGCGGCCCTGAACTTGGAGATCAGTCATACTTCACTTGTTTATAACTTTTTTCCAGTAAAAGAAATCTATTCAAAATTGGTATCAAATTGTGTGCATTTTTTCGTTTAGTCCATGTTTACAGGGATTTTTCATTTGGTCAGATAGTAAAGATTACAGCTTTCACCATGTGCGCGGTATGTTGTCTGACAATTTACAGCGTCCGAAATCGAGTGTGCACAAGAAGACTGCATTTCTAATTATTCCTTTCTATAGAATCCACATAATATCGGTCTCAAATTGTCGAAAATTTCGTGCGTTATCCATAATTACAAAACTTTTGTCTCCATCTTGAATAGAGTCGGGGCTAAATTCAACGGTATGTGCTCTTGTGTTCGTTCATTTGAGGAAATTTTCATTTCGATTTAAACTGGGATATCAGTCATACTTCACTTGTTTATAACTTTTTTCCAGTAAAAGAAATCTATTCAAAATTGGTATCAAATTGTGTGCATTTTTTCGTTTAGTCAATGTTTACAGGGATTTTTCATTTGGTCAGATAGTAAAAATTACAGCTTTCACCATGTGCGTGGTATGTCGTCTGTCAATTTACAGCGTCCGAAATCGAGTGTGCACAAGAAGACTGCATTTCTAATTATTCCTTTCTATAGAATCCACATAATATCGGTGTCAAATTGTCGAGAATTTCGTGCGTTATTCATAATTACAAAACTTTTGTCTCCATCTTGAATAGTGTCCGGGCTAAATTCAACGGTATGTGCTCTTGTGTTCGTTCATTTGAGGAAATTTTCATGCGGCCCTGAACTTGGAGATCAGTCATACTTCACTTGTTTATAACTTTTTTCCAGTAAAAGAAATCTATTCAAAATTGGTATCAAATTGTGTGCATTTTTTCGTTTAGTCAATGTTTACAGGGATTTTTCATTTGGTCAGATAGTAAAGATTACAGCTTTCACCATGTGCGCGGTATGTTGTCTGACAATTTACAGCGTCCGAAATCGAGTGTGCACAAGAAGACTGCATTTCTAATTATTCCTTTCTATAGAATCCACATAATATCGGTCTCAAATTGTCGAAAATTTCGTGCGTTATCCATAATTACAAAACTTTTGTCTCCATCTTGAATAGAGTCGGGGCTAAATTCAACGGTATGTGCTCTTGTGTTCGTTCATTTGAGGAAATTTTCATTTCGCTTTAAACTGGGATATCAGTCATACTTCACTTGTTTATAACTTTTTTCCAGTAAAAGAAATCTATTCAAAATTGGTATCAAATTGTGTGCATTTTTTCGTTTAGTCAATGTTTACAGGGATTTTTCATTTGGTCAGATAGTAAAAATTACAGCTTTCACCATGTGCGTGGTATGTCGTCTGTCAATTTACAGCGTCCGAAATCGAGTGTGCACAAGAAGACTGCATTTCTAATTATTCCTTTCTATAGAATCCACATAATATCGGTGTCAAATTGTCGAGAATTTCGTCCGTTATTCATAATTACAAAACTTTTGTCTCCATCTTGAATAGTGTCGGGGCTAAATTCAACGGTATGTGCTCTTGTGTTCGTTCATTTGAGGAAATTTTCATGCGGCCCTGAACTTGGAGATCAGTCATACTTCACTTGTTTATAACTTTTTTCCAGTAAAAGAAATCTATTCAAAATTGTTATCAAATTGTGTGCATTTTTCGTTTAGTCAATGTTTACAGGGATTTTTCATTTGGTCAGATAGTAAAAATTACAGCTTTCACCATGTGCACGGTATGTTGTCTGACAATTTACAGCGTCCGAAATCCAGTGTGCACAAGAAGACTGCATTTCTAATTATTCCTTTCTATAGAATCCACATAATATCGGTCTCAAATTGTCGAAATTTCGTGCGTTATCCATAATTACAAAACTTTTGTCTCCATCTTGAATAGAGTCGGGGCTAAATTCAACGGTATGTGCTCTTGTGTTCGTTCATTTGAGGAAATTTTCATTTCGCTTTAAACTGGGATATCAGTCATACTTCACTTGTTTATAACTTTTTTCCAGTAAAAGTAGACTTTTCAAAATTGTTATCAAATTGTGTGCATTTTTCGTTTAGTCAATGTTTACAGGGATTTTTCATTTGGTCAGATAGTAAAAATTACAGCTTTCACCATGTGCACGGTATGTTGTCTGACAATTTACAGCGTCCGAAAACGAGTGTGCACAAGAAGACTGCATTTCTAATTATTCCTTTCTATAGAATCCACATAATATCGGTGTCAAATTGTCGAGAATTTCGTGCGTTATTCATAATTACAAAACTTTTGTCTCCATCTTGAATAGTGTCGGGGCTAAATTCAACGGTATGTGCTCTTGTGTTCGTTCATTTGAGGAAATTTTCATGCGGCCCTGAACTTGGAGATCAGTCATATTCACTTGTTTATAACTTTTTTCCAGTCAAAGAAATCTATTCAAAATTGGTATCAAATTGTGTGCATTTTTTCGTTTAGTCAATGTTTACAGGGATTTTTCATTTGGTCAGATAGTAAAGATTACAGCTTTCACCATGTGCGCGGTATGTTGTCTGACAATTTACAGCGTCCGAAATCGAGTGTGCACAAGAAGACTGCATTTCTAATTATTCCTTTCTATAGAATCCACATAATATCGGTCTCAAATTGTCGAAAATTTCGTGCGTTATCCATAATTACAAAACTTTTGTCTCCATCTTGAATAGAGTCGGGGCTAAATTCAACGGTATGTGCTCTTGTGTTCGTTCATTTGAGGAAATTTTCATTTCGCTTTAAACTGGGATATCAGTCATACTTCACTTGTTTATAACTTTTTTCCAGTAAAAGAAATCTATTCAAAATTGGTATCAAATTGTGTGCATTTTTTCGTTTAGTCAATGTTTACAGGGATTTTTCATTTGGTCAGATAGTAAAAATTACAGCTTTCACCATGTGCGTGGTATGTCTTCTGTCAATTTACAGCGTCCGAAATCGAGTGTGCACAAGAAGACTGCATTTCTAATTATTCCTTTCTATAGAATCCACATAATATCGGTGTCAAATTGTCGAGAATTTCGTCCGTTATTCATAATTACAAAACTTTTGTCTCCATCTTGAATAGTGTCGTGGCTAAATTCAACGGTATGTGCTCTTGTGTTCGTTCATTTGAGGAAATTTTCATGCGGCCCTGAACTTGGAGATCAGTCATACTTCACTTGTTTATAACTTTTTTCCAGTAAAAGAAATCTATTCAAAATTGGTATCAAATTGTGTGCATTTTTTCGTTTAGTCAATGTTTACAGGGATTTTTCATTTGGTCAGATAGTAAAAATTACAGCTTTCACCATGTGCACGGTATGTTGTCTGACAATTTACAGCGTCCGAAATCCAGTGTGCACAAGAAGACTGCATTTCTAATTATTCCTTTCTATAGAATCCACATAATATCGGTCTCAAATTGTCGAAAATTTCGTGCGTTATCCATAATTACAAAACTTTTGTCTCCATCTTGAATAGAGTCGGGGCTAAATTCAACGGTATGTGCTCTTGTGTTCGTTCATTTGAGGAAATTTTCATTTCGCTTTAAACTGGGATATCAGTCATACTTCACTTGTTTATAACTTTTTTCCAGTAAAAGTAGACTTTTCAAAATTGTTATCAAATTGTGTGCATTTTTCGTTTAGTCAATGTTTACAGGGATTTTTCATTTGGTCAGATAGTAAAAATTACAGCTTTCACCATGTGCACGGTATGTTGTCTGACAATTTACAGCGTCCGAAATCGAGTGTGCACAAGAAGACTGCATTTCTAATTATTCCTTTCTATAGAATCCACATAATATCGGTCTCAAATTGTCGAAAATTTCGTGCGTTATCCATAATTACAAAACTTTTGTCTCCATCTTGAATAGAGTCGGGGCTAAATTCAACGGTATGTGCTCTGGTGTTCGTTCATTTGAGAAAATTTTCATTTCGCTTTAAACTGGGATATCAGTCATACTTCATTTGTTTATAACTTTTTTCCAGTAAAAGTAAACTTTTCAAAATTGTTATCAAATTGTGTGCATTTTTCGTTTAGTGAATGTTTACAGGGATTTTTCATTTGGTCAGATAGTAAAAATTACAGCTTTCACCATGTGCACGGTATGTTGTCTGACAATTTACAGCGTCCGAAATCCAGTGTGCACAAGAAGACTGCATTTCTAATTATTCCTTTCTATAGAATCCACATAATATCGGTCTCAAATTGTCGAAAATTTCGTGCGTTATCCATAATTACAAAACTTTTGTCTCCATCTTGAATAGAGTCGGGGCTAAATTCAACGGTATGTGCTCTTGTGTTCGTTCATTTGAGGAAATTTTCATGCGGCCCTGAACTTGGAGATCAGTCATACTTCACTTGTTTATAACTTTTTTCCAGTAAAAGAAATCTATTCAAAATTGGTATCAAATTGTGTGCATTTTTTCGTTTAGTCAATGTTTACAGGGATTTTTCATTTGGTCAGATAGTAAAGATTACAGCTTTCACCATGTGCGCGGTATGTTGTCTGACAATTTACAGCGTCCGAAATCGAGTGTGCACAAGAAGACTGCATTTCTAATTATTCCTTTCTATAGAATCCACATAATATCGGTCTCAAATTGTCGAAAATTTCGTGCGTTATCCATAATTACAAAACTTTTGTCTCCATCTTGAATAGAGTCGGGGCTAAATTCAACGGTATGTGCTCTTGTGTTCGTTCATTTGAGGAAATTTTCATTTCGCTTTAAACTGGGATATCAGTCATACTTCACTTGTTTATAACTTTTTTCCAGTAAAAGAAATCTATTCAAAATTGGTATCAAATTGTGTGCATTTTTTCGTTTAGTCAATGTTTACAGGGATTTTTCATTTGGTCAGATAGTAAAAATTACAGCTTTCACCATGTGCGTGGTATGTCGTCTGTCAATTTACAGCGTCCGAAATCGAGTGTGCACAAGAAGACTGCATTTCTAATTATTCCTTTCTATAGAATCCACATAATATCGGTGTCAAATTGTCGAGAATTTCGTCCGTTATTCATAATTACAAAACTTTTGTCTCCATCTTGAATAGTGTCGGGGCTAAATTCAACGGTATGTGCTCTTGTGTTCGTTCATTTGAGGAAATTTTCATGCGGCCCTGAACTTGGAGATCAGTCATACTTCACTTGTTTATAACTTTTTTCCAGTAAAAGAAATCTATTCAAAATTGGTATCAAATTGTGTGCATTTTTTCGTTTAGTCAATGTTTACAGGGATTTTTCATTTGGTCAGATAGTAAAAATTACAGCTTTCACCATGTGCACGGTATGTTGTCTGACAATTTACAGCGTCCGAAATCCAGTGTGCACAAGAAGACTGCATTTCTAATTATTCCTTTCTATAGAATCCACATAATATCGGTCTCAAATTGTCGAAAATTTCGTGCGTTATCCATAATTACAAAACTTTTGTCTCCATCTTGAATAGAGTCGGGGCTAAATTCAACGGTATGTGCTCTTGTGTTCGTTCATTTGAGGAAATTTTCATTTCGCTTTAAACTGGGATATCAGTCATACTTCACTTGTTTATAACTTTTTTCCAGTAAAAGTAGACTTTTCAAAATTGTTATCAAATTGTGTGCATTTTTCGTTTAGTCAATGTTTACAGGGATTTTTCATTTGGTCAGATAGTAAAAATTACAGCTTTCACCATGTGCACGGTATGTTGTCTGACAATTTACAGCGTCCGAAATCGAGTGTGCACAAGAAGACTGCATTTCTAATTATTCCTTTCTATAGAATCCACATAATATCGGTCTCAAATTGTCGAATATTTCGAGCGTTATCCATAATTACAAAACTTTTGTCTCCATCTTGAATAGAGTCGGGGCTAAATTCAACGGTATGTGCTCTTGTGTTCGTTCATTTGAGGAAATTTTCATGCGGCCCTGAACTTGGAGATCAGTCATACTTCACTTGTTTATAACTTTTTTCCAGTAAAAGAAATCTATTCAAAATTGGTATCAAATTGTGTGCATTTTTTCGTTTAGTCCATGTTTACAGGGATTTTTCATTTGGTCAGATAGTAAAGATTACAGCTTTCACCATGTGCGCGGTATGTTGTCTGACAATTTACAGCGTCCGAAATCGAGTGTGCACAAGAAGACTGCATTTCTAATTATTCCTTTCTATAGAATCCACATAATATCGGTCTCAAATTGTCGAAAATTTCGTGCGTTATCCATAATTACAAAACTTTTGTCTCCATCTTGAATAGAGTCGGGGCTAAATTCAACGGTATGTGCTCTGGTGTTCGTTCATTTGAGAAAATTTTCATTTCGCTTTAAACTGGGATATCAGTCATACTTCACTTGTTTATAACTTTTTTCCAGTAAAAGTAAACTTTTCAAAATTGTTATCAAATTGTGTGCATTTTTCGTTTAGTGAATGTTTACAGGGATTTTTCATTTGGTCAGATAGTAAAAATTACAGCTTTCACCATGTGCACGGTATGTTGTCTGACAATTTACAGCGTCCGAAATCCAGTGTGCACAAGAAGACTGCATTTCTAATTATTCCTTTCTATAGAATCCACATAATATCGGTCTCAAATTGTCGAAAATTTCGTGCGTTATCCATAATTACAAAACTTTTGTCTCCATCTTGAATAGAGTCGGGGCTAAATTCAACGGTATGTGCTCTTGTGTTCGTTCATTTGAGGAAATTTTCATGCGGCCCTGAACTTGGAGATCAGTCATACTTCACTTGTTTATAACTTTTTTCCAGTAAAAGAAATCTATTCAAAATTGGTATCAAATTGTGTGCATTTTTTCGTTTAGTCAATGTTTACAGGGATTTTTCATTTGGTCAGATAGTAAAGATTACAGCTTTCACCATGTGCGCGGTATGTTGTCTGACAATTTACAGCGTCCGAAATCGAGTGTGCACAAGAAGACTGCATTTCTAATTATTCCTTTCTATAGAATCCACATAATATCGGTCTCAAATTGTCGAAAATTTCGTGCGTTATCCATAATTACAAAACTTTTGTCTCCATCTTGAATAGAGTCGGGGCTAAATTCAACGGTATGTGCTCTTGTGTTCGTTCATTTGAGGAAATTTTCATTTCGCTTTAAACTGGGATATCAGTCATACTTCACTTGTTTATAACTTTTTTCCAGTAAAAGAAATCTATTCAAAATTGGTATCAAATTGTGTGCATTTTTTCGTTTAGTCAATGTTTACAGGGATTTTTCATTTGGTCAGATAGTAAAAATTACAGCTTTCACCATGTGCGTGGTATGTCGTCTGTCAATTTACAGCGTCCGAAATCGAGTGTGCACAAGAAGACTGCATTTCTAATTATTCCTTTCTATAGAATCCACATAATATCGGTGTCAAATTGTCGAGAATTTCGTCCGTTATTCATAATTACAAAACTTTTGTCTCCATCTTGAATAGTGTCGGGGCTAAATTCAACGGTATGTGCTCTTGTGTTCGTTCATTTGAGGAAATTTTCATGCGGCCCTGAACTTGGAGATCAGTCATACTTCACTTGTTTATAACTTTTTTCCAGTAAAAGAAATCTATTCAAAATTGGTATCAAATTGTGTGCATTTTTTCGTTTAGTCAATGTTTACAGGGATTTTTCATTTGGTCAGATAGTAAAAATTACAGCTTTCACCATGTGCACGGTATGTTGTCTGACAATTTACAGCGTCCGAAATCCAGTGTGCACAAGAAGACTGCATTTCTAATTATTCCTTTCTATAGAATCCACATAATATCGGTCTCAAATTGTCGAAAATTTCGTGCGTTATCCATAATTACAAAACTTTTGTCTCCATCTTGAATAGAGTCGGGGCTAAATTCAACGGTATGTGCTCTTGTGTTCGTTCATTTGAGGAAATTTTCATTTCGCTTTAAACTGGGATATCAGTCATACTTCACTTGTTTATAACTTTTTTCCAGTAAAAGTAGACTTTTCAAAATTGTTATCAAATTGTGTGCATTTTTCGTTTAGTCAATGTTTACAGGGATTTTTCATTTGGTCAGATAGTAAAAATTACAGCTTTCACCATGTGCACGGTATGTTGTCTGACAATTTACAGCGTCCGAAATCGAGTGTGCACAAGAAGACTGCATTTCTAATTATTCCTTTCTATAGAATCCACATAATATCGGTCTCAAATTGTCGAATATTTCGAGCGTTATCCATAATTACAAAACTTTTGTCTCCATCTTGAATAGAGTCGGGGCTAAATTCAACGGTATGTGCTCTTGTGTTCGTTCATTTGAGGAAATTTTCATGCGGCCCTGAACTTGGAGATCAGTCATACTTCACTTGTTTATAACTTTTTTCCAGTAAAAGAAATCTATTCAAAATTGGTATCAAATTGTGTGCATTTTTTCGTTTAGTCCATGTTTACAGGGATTTTTCATTTGGTCAGATAGTAAAGATTACAGCTTTCACCATGTGCGCGGTATGTTGTCTGACAATTTACAGCGTCCGAAATCGAGTGTGCACAAGAAGACTGCATTTCTAATTATTCCTTTCTATAGAATCCACATAATATCGGTCTCAAATTGTCGAAAATTTCGTGCGTTATCCATAATTACAAAACTTTTGTCTCCATCTTGAATAGAGTCGGGGCTAAATTCAACGGTATGTGCTCTTGTGTTCGTTCATTTGAGGAAATTTTCATTTCGATTTAAACTGGGATATCAGTCATACTTCACTTGTTTATAACTTTTTTCCAGTAAAAGAAATCTATTCAAAATTGGTATCAAATTGTGTGCATTTTTTCGTTTAGTCAATGTTTACAGGGATTTTTCATTTGGTCAGATAGTAAAAATTACAGCTTTCACCATGTGCGTGGTATGTCGTCTGTCAATTTACAGCGTCCGAAATCGAGTGTGCACAAGAAGACTGCATTTCTAATTATTCCTTTCTATAGAATCCACATAATATCGGTGTCAAATTGTCGAGAATTTCGTGCGTTATTCATAATTACAAAACTTTTGTCTCCATCTTGAATAGTGTCCGGGCTAAATTCAACGGTATGTGCTCTTGTGTTCGTTCATTTGAGGAAATTTTCATGCGGCCCTGAACTTGGAGATCAGTCATACTTCACTTGTTTATAACTTTTTTCCAGTAAAAGAAATCTATTCAAAATTGGTATCAAATTGTGTGCATTTTTTCGTTTAGTCAATGTTTACAGGGATTTTTCATTTGGTCAGATAGTAAAGATTACAGCTTTCACCATGTGCGCGGTATGTTGTCTGACAATTTACAGCGTCCGAAATCGAGTGTGCACAAGAAGACTGCATTTCTAATTATTCCTTTCTATAGAATCCACATAATATCGGTCTCAAATTGTCGAAAATTTCGTGCGTTATCCATAATTACAAAACTTTTGTCTCCATCTTGAATAGAGTCGGGGCTAAATTCAACGGTATGTGCTCTTGTGTTCGTTCATTTGAGGAAATTTTCATTTCGCTTTAAACTGGGATATCAGTCATACTTCACTTGTTTATAACTTTTTTCCAGTAAAAGAAATCTATTCAAAATTGGTATCAAATTGTGTGCATTTTTTCGTTTAGTCAATGTTTACAGGGATTTTTCATTTGGTCAGATAGTAAAAATTACAGCTTTCACCATGTGCGTGGTATGTCGTCTGTCAATTTACAGCGTCCGAAATCGAGTGTGCACAAGAAGACTGCATTTCTAATTATTCCTTTCTATAGAATCCACATAATATCGGTGTCAAATTGTCGAGAATTTCGTCCGTTATTCATAATTACAAAACTTTTGTCTCCATCTTGAATAGTGTCGGGGCTAAATTCAACGGTATGTGCTCTTGTGTTCGTTCATTTGAGGAAATTTTCATGCGGCCCTGAACTTGGAGATCAGTCATACTTCACTTGTTTATAACTTTTTTCCAGTAAAAGAAATCTATTCAAAATTGTTATCAAATTGTGTGCATTTTTCGTTTAGTCAATGTTTACAGGGATTTTTCATTTGGTCAGATAGTAAAAATTACAGCTTTCACCATGTGCACGGTATGTTGTCTGACAATTTACAGCGTCCGAAATCCAGTGTGCACAAGAAGACTGCATTTCTAATTATTCCTTTCTATAGAATCCACATAATATCGGTCTCAAATTGTCGAAATTTCGTGCGTTATCCATAATTACAAAACTTTTGTCTCCATCTTGAATAGAGTCGGGGCTAAATTCAACGGTATGTGCTCTTGTGTTCGTTCATTTGAGGAAATTTTCATTTCGCTTTAAACTGGGATATCAGTCATACTTCACTTGTTTATAACTTTTTTCCAGTAAAAGTAGACTTTTCAAAATTGTTATCAAATTGTGTGCATTTTTCGTTTAGTCAATGTTTACAGGGATTTTTCATTTGGTCAGATAGTAAAAATTACAGCTTTCACCATGTGCACGGTATGTTGTCTGACAATTTACAGCGTCCGAAAACGAGTGTGCACAAGAAGACTGCATTTCTAATTATTCCTTTCTATAGAATCCACATAATATCGGTGTCAAATTGTCGAGAATTTCGTGCGTTATTCATAATTACAAAACTTTTGTCTCCATCTTGAATAGTGTCGGGGCTAAATTCAACGGTATGTGCTCTTGTGTTCGTTCATTTGAGGAAATTTTCATGCGGCCCTGAACTTGGAGATCAGTCATATTCACTTGTTTATAACTTTTTTCCAGTAAAAGAAATCTATTCAAAATTGGTATCAAATTGTGTGCATTTTTTCGTTTAGTCAATGTTTACAGGGATTTTTCATTTGGTCAGATAGTAAAGATTACAGCTTTCACCATGTGCGCGGTATGTTGTCTGACAATTTACAGCGTCCGAAATCGAGTGTGCACAAGAAGACTGCATTTCTAATTATTCCTTTCTATAGAATCCACATAATATCGGTCTCAAATTGTCGAAAATTTCGTGCGTTATCCATAATTACAAAACTTTTGTCTCCATCTTGAATAGAGTCGGGGCTAAATTCAACGGTATGTGCTCTTGTGTTCGTTCATTTGAGGAAATTTTCATTTCGCTTTAAACTGGGATATCAGTCATACTTCACTTGTTTATAACTTTTTTCCAGTAAAAGAAATCTATTCAAAATTGGTATCAAATTGTGTGCATTTTTTCGTTTAGTCAATGTTTACAGGGATTTTTCATTTGGTCAGATAGTAAAAATTACAGCTTTCACCATGTGCGTGGTATGTCTTCTGTCAATTTACAGCGTCCGAAATCGAGTGTGCACAAGAAGACTGCATTTCTAATTATTCCTTTCTATAGAATCCACATAATATCGGTGTCAAATTGTCGAGAATTTCGTCCGTTATTCATAATTACAAAACTTTTGTCTCCATCTTGAATAGTGTCGTGGCTAAATTCAACGGTATGTGCTCTTGTGTTCGTTCATTTGAGGAAATTTTCATGCGGCCCTGAACTTGGAGATCAGTCATACTTCACTTGTTTATAACTTTTTTCCAGTAAAAGAAATCTATTCAAAATTGGTATCAAATTGTGTGCATTTTTTCGTTTAGTCAATGTTTACAGGGATTTTTCATTTGGTCAGATAGTAAAAATTACAGCTTTCACCATGTGCACGGTATGTTGTCTGACAATTTACAGCGTCCGAAATCCAGTGTGCACAAGAAGACTGCATTTCTAATTATTCCTTTCTATAGAATCCACATAATATCGGTCTCAAATTGTCGAAAATTTCGTGCGTTATCCATAATTACAAAACTTTTGTCTCCATCTTGAATAGAGTCGGGGCTAAATTCAACGGTATGTGCTCTTGTGTTCGTTCATTTGAGGAAATTTTCATTTCGCTTTAAACTGGGATATCAGTCATACTTCACTTGTTTATAACTTTTTTCCAGTAAAAGTAGACTTTTCAAAATTGTTATCAAATTGTGTGCATTTTTCGTTTAGTCAATGTTTACAGGGATTTTTCATTTGGTCAGATAGTAAAAATTACAGCTTTCACCATGTGCACGGTATGTTGTCTGACAATTTACAGCGTCCGAAATCGAGTGTGCACAAGAAGACTGCATTTCTAATTATTCCTTTCTATAGAATCCACATAATATCGGTCTCAAATTGTCGAAAATTTCGTGCGTTATCCATAATTACAAAACTTTTGTCTCCATCTTGAATAGAGTCGGGGCTAAATTCAACGGTATGTGCTCTTGTGTTCGTTCATTTGAGGAAATTTTCATGCGGCCCTGAACTTGGAGATCAGTCATACTTCACTTGTTTATAACTTTTTTCCAGTAAAAGAAATCTATTCAAAATTGGTATCAAATTGTGTGCATTTTTTCGTTTAGTCAATGTTTACAGGGATTTTTCATTTGGTCAGATAGTAAAGATTACAGCTTTCACCATGTGCGCGGTATTTTGTCTGACAATTTACAGCGTCCGAAATCGAGTGTGCACAAGAAGACTGCATTTCTAATTATTCCTTTCTATAGAATCCACATAATATCGGTCTCAAATTGTCGAAAATTTCGTGCGTTATCCATAATTACAAAACTTTTGTCTCCATCTTGAATAGAGTCGGGGCTAAATTCAACGGTATGTGCTCTTGTGTTCGTTCATTTGAGGAAATTTTCATTTCGCTTTAAACTGGGATATCAGTCATACTTCACTTGTTTATAACTTTTTTCCAGTAAAAGAAATCTATTCAAAATTGGTATCAAATTGTGTGCATTTTTTCGTTTAGTCAATGTTTACAGGGATTTTTCATTTGGTCAGATAGTAAAAATTACAGCTTTCACCATGTGCACGGTATGTTGTCTGACAATTTACAGCGTCCGAAATCCAGTGTGCACAAGAAGACTGCATTTCTAATTATTCCTTTCTATAGAATCCACATAATATCGGTCTCAAATTGTCGAAAATTTCGTGCGTTATCCATAATTACAAAACTTTTGTCTCCATCTTGAATAGAGTCGGGGCTAAATTCAACGGTATGTGCTCTTGTGTTCGTTCATTTGAGGAAATTTTCATTTCGCTTTAAACTGGGATATCAGTCATACTTCACTTGTTTATAACTTTTTTCCAGTAAAAGTAGACTTTTCAAAATTGTTATCAAATTGTGTGCATTTTTCGTTTAGTCAATGTTTACAGGGATTTTTCATTTGGTCAGATAGTAAAAATTACAGCTTTCACCATGTGCGTGGTATGTCGTCTGTCAATTTACAGCGTCCGAAATCGAGTGTGCACAAGAAGACTGCATTTCTAATTATTCCTTTCTATAGAATCCACATAATATCGGTGTCAAATTGTCGAGAATTTCGTCCGTTATTCATAATTACAAAACTTTTGTCTCCATCTTGAATAGTGTCGGGGCTAAATTCAACGGTATGTGCTCTTGTGTTCGTTCATTTGAGGAAATTTTCATGCGGCCCTGAACTTGGAGATCAGTCATACTTCACTTGTTTATAACTTTTTTCCAGTAAAAGAAATCTATTCAAAATTGTTATCAAATTGTGTGCATTTTTCGTTTAGTCAATGTTTACAGGGATTTTTCATTTGGTCAGATAGTAAAAATTACAGCTTTCACCATGTGCACGGTATGTTGTCTGACAATTTACAGCGTCCGAAATCCAGTGTGCACAAGAAGACTGCATTTCTAATTATTCCTTTCTATAGAATCCACATAATATCGGTCTCAAATTGTCGAAAATTTCGTGCGTTATCCATAATTACAAAACTTTTGTCTCCATCTTGAATAGAGTCGGGGCTAAATTCAACGGTATGTGCTCTTGTGTTCGTTCATTTGAGGAAATTTTCATTTCGCTTTAAACTGGGATATCAGTCATACTTCACTTGTTTATAACTTTTTTCCAGTAAAAGAAATCTATTCAAAATTGGTATCAAATTGTGTGCATTTTTTCGTTTAGTCAATGTTTACAGGGATTTTTCATTTGGTCAGATAGTAAAAATTACAGCTTTCACCATGTGCGTGGTATGTCTTCTGTCAATTTACAGCGTCCGAAATCGAGTGTGCACAAGAAGACTGCATTTCTAATTATTCCTTTCTATAGAATCCACATAATATCGGTGTCAAATTGTCGAGAATTTCGTCCGTTATTCATAATTACAAAACTTTTGTCTCCATCTTGAATAGTGTCGTGGCTAAATTCAACGGTATGTGCTCTTGTGTTCGTTCATTTGAGGAAATTTTCATGCGGCCCTGAACTTGGAGATCAGTCATACTTCACTTGTTTATAACTTTTTTCCAGTAAAAGAAATCTATTCAAAATTGGTATCAAATTGTGTGCATTTTTTCGTTTAGTCAATGTTTACAGGGATTTTTCATTTGGTCAGATAGTAAAAATTACAGCTTTCACCATGTGCACGGTATGTTGTCTGACAATTTACAGCGTCCGAAATCCAGTGTGCACAAGAAGACTGCATTTCTAATTATTCCTTTCTATAGAATCCACATAATATCGGTCTCAAATTGTCGAAAATTTCGTGCGTTATCCATAATTACAAAACTTTTGTCTCCATCTTGAATAGAGTCGGGGCTAAATTCAACGGTATGTGCTCTTGTGTTCGTTCATTTGAGGAAATTTTCATTTCGCTTTAAACTGGGATATCAGTCATACTTCACTTGTTTATAACTTTTTTCCAGTAAAAGTAGACTTTTCAAAATTGTTATCAAATTGTGTGCATTTTTCGTTTAGTCAATGTTTACAGGGATTTTTCATTTGGTCAGATAGTAAAAATTACAGCTTTCACCATGTGCACGGTATGTTGTCTGACAATTTACAGCGTCCGAAATCGAGTGTGCACAAGAAGACTGCATTTCTAATTATTCCTTTCTATAGAATCCACATAATATCGGTCTCAAATTGTCGAAAATTTCGTGCGTTATCCATAATTACAAAACTTTTGTCTCCATCTTGAATAGAGTCGGGGCTAAATTCAACGGTATGTGCTCTTGTGTTCGTTCATTTGAGGAAATTTTCATGCGGCCCTGAACTTGGAGATCAGTCATACTTCACTTGTTTATAACTTTTTTCCAGTAAAAGAAATCTATTCAAAATTGGTATCAAATTGTGTGCATTTTTTCGTTTAGTCAATGTTTACAGGGATTTTTCATTTGGTCAGATAGTAAAGATTACAGCTTTCACCATGTGCGCGGTATTTTGTCTGACAATTTACAGCGTCCGAAATCGAGTGTGCACAAGAAGACTGCATTTCTAATTATTCCTTTCTATAGAATCCACATAATATCGGTCTCAAATTGTCGAAAATTTCGTGCGTTATCCATAATTACAAAACTTTTGTCTCCATCTTGAATAGAGTCGGGGCTAAATTCAACGGTATGTGCTCTTGTGTTCGTTCATTTGAGGAAATTTTCATTTCGCTTTAAACTGGGATATCAGTCATACTTCACTTGTTTATAACTTTTTTCCAGTAAAAGAAATCTATTCAAAATTGGTATCAAATTGTGTGCATTTTTTCGTTTAGTCAATGTTTACAGGGATTTTTCATTTGGTCAGATAGTAAAAATTACAGCTTTCACCATGTGCACGGTATGTTGTCTGACAATTTACAGCGTCCGAAATCCAGTGTGCACAAGAAGACTGCATTTCTAATTATTCCTTTCTATAGAATCCACATAATATCGGTCTCAAATTGTCGAAAATTTCGTGCGTTATCCATAATTACAAAACTTTTGTCTCCATCTTGAATAGAGTCGGGGCTAAATTCAACGGTATGTGCTCTTGTGTTCGTTCATTTGAGGAAATTTTCATTTCGCTTTAAACTGGGATATCAGTCATACTTCACTTGTTTATAACTTTTTTCCAGTAAAAGTAGACTTTTCAAAATTGTTATCAAATTGTGTGCATTTTTCGTTTAGTCAATGTTTACAGGGATTTTTCATTTGGTCAGATAGTAAAAATTACAGCTTTCACCATGTGCACGGTATGTTGTCTGACAATTTACAGCGTCCGAAATCGAGTGTGCACAAGAAGACTGCATTTCTAATTATTCCTTTCTATAGAATCCACATAATATCGGTGTCAAATTGTCGAGAATTTCGTGCGTTATTCATAATTACAAAACTTTTGTCTCCATCTTGAATAGTGTCGGGGCTAAATTCAACGGTATGTGCTCTTGTGTTCGTTCATTTGAGGAAATTTTCATGCGGCCCTGAACTTGGAGATCAGTCATATTCACTTGTTTATAACTTTTTTCCAGTAAAAGAAATCTATTCAAAATTGGTATCAAATTGTGTGCATTTTTTCGTTTAGTCAATGTTTACAGGGATTTTTCATTTGGTCAGATAGTAAAGATTACAGCTTTCACCATGTGCGCGGTATGTTGTCTGACAATTTACAGCGTCCGAAATCGAGTGTGCACAAGAAGACTGCATTTCTAATTATTCCTTTCTATAGAATCCACATAATATCGGTCTCAAATTGTCGAAAATTTCGTGCGTTATCCATAATTACAAAACTTTTGTCTCCATCTTGAATAGAGTCGGGGCTAAATTCAACGGTATGTGCTCTTGTGTTCGTTCATTTGAGGAAATTTTCATTTCGCTTTAAACTGGGATATCAGTCATACTTCACTTGTTTATAACTTTTTTCCAGTAAAAGAAATCTATTCAAAATTGGTATCAAATTGTGTGCATTTTTTCGTTTAGTCAATGTTTACAGGGATTTTTCATTTGGTCAGATAGTAAAAATTACAGCTTTCACCATGTGCGTGGTATGTCGTCTGTCAATTTACAGCGTCCGAAATCGAGTGTGCACAAGAAGACTGCATTTCTAATTATTCCTTTCTATAGAATCCACATAATATCGGTGTCAAATTGTCGAAAATTTCGTGCGTTATCCATAATTACAAAACTTTTGTCTCCATCTTGAATAGAGTCGGGGCTAAATTCAACGGTATGTGCTCTTGTGTTCGTTCATTTGAGGAAATTTTCATTTCGCTTTAAACTGGGATATCAGTCATACTTCACTTGTTTATAACTTTTTTCCAGTAAAAGTAGACTTTTCAAAATTGTTATCAAATTGTGTGCATTTTTCGTTTAGTCAATGTTTACAGGGATTTTTCATTTGGTCAGATAGTAAAAATTACAGCTTTCACCATGTGCACGGTATGTTGTCTGACAATTTACAGCGTCCGAAATCGAGTGTGCACAAGAAGACTGCATTTCTAATTATTCCTTTCTATAGAATCCACATAATATCAGTCTCAAATTGTCGAAAATTTCGTGCGTTATCCATAATTACAAAACTTTTGTCTCCATCTTGAATAGAGTCGGGGCTAAATTCAACGGTATGTGCTCTTGTGTTCGTTCATTTGAGGAAATTTTCATGCGGCCCTGAACTTGGAGATCAGTCATACTTCACTTGTTTATAACTTTTTTCCAGTAAAAGAAATCTATTCAAAATTGGTATCAAATTGTGTGCATTTTTTCGTTTAGTCAATGTTTACAGGGATTTTTCATTTGGTCAGATAGTAAAGATTACAGCTTTCACCATGTGCGCGGTATGTTGTCTGACAATTTACAGCGTCCGAAATCGAGTGTGCACAAGAAGACTGCATTTCTAATTATTCCTTTCTATAGAATCCACATAATATCGGTCTCAAATTGTCGAAAATTTCGTGCGTTATCCATAATTACAAAACTTTTGTCTCCATCTTGAATAGAGTCGGGGCTAAATTCAACGGTATGTGCTCTTGTGTTCGTTCATTTGAGGAAATTTTCATTTCGCTTTAAACTGGGATATCAGTCATACTTCACTTGTTTATAACTTTTTTCCAGTAAAAGAAATCTATTCAAAATTGGTATCAAATTGTGTGCATTTTTTCGTTTAGTCAATGTTTACAGGGATTTTTCATTTGGTCAGATAGTAAAAATTACAGCTTTCACCATGTGCACGGTATGTTGTCTGACAATTTACAGCGTCCGAAATCCAGTGTGCACAAGAAGACTGCATTTCTAATTATTCCTTTCTATAGAATCCACATAATATCGGTCTCAAATTGTCGAAAATTTCGTGCGTTATCCATAATTACAAAACTTTTGTCTCCATCTTGAATAGAGTCGGGGCTAAATTCAACGGTATGTGCTCTTGTGTTCGTTCATTTGAGGAAATTTTCATCCGGCCCTGAACTTGGAGATCAGTCATACTTCACTTGTTTATAACTTTTTTTCAGTAAAAGTAAACTTTTCAAAATTGTTATCAAATTATGTGCATTTTTCGTTTAGTCAATGTTTACAGGGATTTTTCATTTGGTCAGATAGTAAAAATTACAGCTTTCACCATGTGCGTGGTATGTCGTCTGACAATTTACAGCGTCCGAAATCGAGTGTGCACCAGAAGACTGGATTTCTAATTATTCCTTTCTATAGAATCCACATAATATCGGTGTCAAATTGCCGAGAATTTCGTGCGTTATCCATAATTACAAAACTTTTGTCTCCATCTTGAATAGTGTCGGGGCTAAATTCAACGGTATGTGGTCTTGTGTTCGTTCATTTGAAGAAATTTTCATGCGGCCCTAAACTGGGCGATCAGACATACTTCACTTGTTTATAACTTTTTCCCAATAAAAGAAAACTTTTCAAAATTGGTATCAAATTGTGTGCATTTTTTCGTTTAGTCAATGTTTACAGGGATTTTTCATTTGGTCAGACAGTACAAATTACAGCTTTCACCATGTGCGTGGTATGTCGTCTGACAATTTACAGCGTCCGAAATCGAGTGTGCACAAGAAGACTGCATTTCGAATTATTCCTTTCTATAGAATCCACATAATATCGGTGTCAAATTGTCGAGAATTTCGTGCGTTATGCATAATTACAAAACTTTTGTCTCCATCTTGAATAGTGTCGGGGCTAAATTCAACGGTATGTGGTCTTGTGTTCGTTCATTTGAAGAAATTTTCATGCGGCCCTAAACTGGGAGATCAGTCATACTTCACTTGTTTATAACTTTTTTCCAGTAAAAGTAAACTTTTCAAAATTGTTGTCAAATTGTGTGCATTTTTTCGTTTAGTCAATGTTTACAGGGATTTTTCATTTGGTCAGATAGTAAAAATTACAGCTTTCACCATGTGCGCGGTATGTTGTCTGACAATTTACAGCGACCGAAATCGAGTGTGCACAAGAAGACTACATTTCTAATTATTCCTTTCTATAGAATCCACATAATATCGGTCTCAAATTGTCGAAAATTTCGTGCGTTATCCATAATTACAAAACATTTGTCTCCATCTTGAATAGAGTCGGGGCTAAATTCAACGGTATGTGGTCTTGTGTTCGTTCATTTGAAGAAATTTTCATTTGGCTTTAAACTGGGTTATCAGTCATACTTCATTGTTTATAAATTTTTTCCAGTAAAAGTAAACTTTTCAAAATTGTTATCAAATTGTGTGCATTTTTTGTTTAGTCAATGTTTACAGGGATTTTTCATTTGGTCAGATAGTAAAAATTACAGCTTTCACCATGTGCGCGGTATGTTGTCTGACAATTTACAGCGTCCGAAATCGAGTGTGCACAAGAAGACTGCATTTCTAATTATTCCTTTCTATAGAATCCACATAATATCGGTGTCAAATTGCCGAGAATTTCGTGCGTTATCCATCATTACAAAACTTTTGTCTCCATCTTGAATAGTGTCGGGGCTAAATTCAACGGTATGTGATCTTGTGTTCGTTCATTTGAGGAAATTTTCATGCGGCCCTAAACTGGGAGATCAGTCATACTTCACTTGTTTATAACTTCTTTCCAGTAAAAGTAAACTTTTCAAAAGTGTTATCAAATTGTGTGCATTTTTTCGTTTAGTCAATGTTTACAGGGATTTTTCATTTGGTCAGATAGTAAAAATTACAGCTTTCACCATGTGCGCGGTATGTTGTCTGACAATTTACAGCGTCCGAAATCCAGTGTGCACAAGAAGACTGCATTTCTAATTATTCCTTTCAATAGAATCCACATAATATCGGTCACAAATTGTCGAAAATTTCGTGCGTTATCCATAATTACAAAACTTTTGTCTCCATCTTGAATAGAGTCGGGGCTAAATTCAACGGTATGTGTTCTTGTGTTCGTTCATTTGAGGAAATTTTCATGCGGCCCTAAACTGGGAGATCAGTCATACTTCACTTGTTTATAACTTTTTTCCAGTAAAAGTAAACTTTTCAAAATTGTTATCAAATTGTGTGCATTTTTTCGTTTAGTCAATGTTTACAGGGATTTTTCATTTGGTCAGATAGTAAAAATTACAGCTTTCACCATGTGCGCGGTATGTTGTCTGACAATTTCCAGCGTCCGAAATCCAGTGTGCACAAGAACACTGCATTTCTAATTATTCCTTTCTATAGAATCCACATAATATCGGTATCAAATTGCCGAGAATTTCGTGCGTTATCCATAATTACAAAACTTTTGTCTCCATCTTGAATAGTGTCGGGGCTAAATTCAACGGTATGTGGTCTTCTGTTCGTTCATTTGAAGAAATTTTCATGCGGCCCTAAACTGGGAGATCAGACATACTTCACTTGTTTATAACTTTTTTCCAGTAAAAGAAATCTTTTCAAAATTGGTATCAAATTGTGTGCATTTTTTCGTTTAGTCAATGTTTACAGGGATTTTTCATTTGGTCAGATAGTAAAAATTACAGCTTTCACCATGTGCGTGGTATGTCGTCTGACAATTTACAGCGTCCGAAATCGAGTGTGCACAAGAAGACTGCATTTCTAATTATTCCTTTCTATAGAATCCACATAATATCGGTGTCAAATTGTCGGGAATTTCGTGCGTTATCCATAATTACAAAACTTTTGTCTCCATCTTGAATAGAGTCGGGGCTAAATTCAACGGTATGTGGTCTTGTGTTCGTTCATTTGAGGAAATTTTCATGCGGCCCTAAACTGGGAGATCAGTCATACGTCACTTATTTATTACTTTTTTCCAGCAAAAGAAATCTATTCAAAATTGGTATCAAATTGTGTGCATTTTTTCGTTTAGTCAATGTTTACAGGTATTTTTCATTTGGTCAGATAGTAAAAATTACAGCTTTCACCATGTGCGTGGTATGTCGTCTGACATTTTACAGCGTCCGAAATCGAGTGTGCACAAGAAGACTGCATTTCTAATTATTCCTTTCTATAGAATCCACATAATATCGGTGTCAAATTGTCGAGAATTTCGTGCGTTATGCATAATTACAAAACTTTTGTCTCCATCTTGAATAGAGTCGGGGCTAAATTCAACGGTATGTGCTCTTATGTTCGTTCATTTGAGGAAATTTTCATTTGGCTTTAAACTGGGATATCAGTCATACTTCACTTGTTTATAACTTTTTTCCAGTAAAAGTAAACTTTTCAAAATTGTTATCAAATTGTGTGCATTTTTTCGTTTAGTCAATGTTTACAGGGATTTTTCATTTGGTCAGATAGTAAAAATTACAGCTTTCACCATGTGCGTGGTATGTCGTCTGACAATTTACAGCGTCCGAAATCGAGTGTGCACAAGAAGACTGCATTTCTAATTATTCCTTTCTATAGAATCCTCATAATATCGGTGTCAAATTGCCGAGAATTTCGTGCGTTATCCATAATTACAAAACTTTTGTCTCCATCTTGAATAGTGTCGGGGCTAAATTCAACGGTATGTGGTCTTGTGTTCGTTCATTTGAAGAAATTTTCATGCGGCCCTAAACTGGGAGATCAGACATACTTCACTTGTTTATAACTTTTTTCCAGTAAAAGAAATCTTTTCAAAATTGGTATCAAATTGTGTGCATTTTTTCGTTTAGTCAATGTTTACAGGGATTTTTCATTTGGTCAGATTGTAAAAATTACAGCTTTCACCATGTGCGTGGTATGTCGTCTGACAATTTACAGCGTCCGAAATCGAGTGTGCACAAGAAGACTGCATTTCTAATTATTCCTTTCTATAGAATCCACATAATATCGGTGTCAAATTGTCGAGAATTTCGTGCGTTATGCATAATTACAAAACTTTTGTCTCCATCTTGAATAGAGTCGGGGCTAAATTCAACGGTATGTGCTCTTGTGTTCGTTCATTTGAGGAAATTTTCATTTGGCTTTAAACTGGGATATCAGTCATACTTCACTTGTTTATAACTTTTTTCCAGTAAAAGTAAACTTTTCGAAATTGTTATCAAATTGTGTGCATTATTTCGTTTAGTCAATGTTTACAGGGATTTTTCATTTGGTCAGATAGTACAAATTACAGCTTTCACCATGTGCGTGGTATGTCGTCTGACAATTTACAGCGTCCGAAAACGAGTGTGCACCAGAAGACTGGATTTCTAATTATTCCTTTCTATAGAATCCACATAATATCGGTGTCAAATTGCCGAGAATTTCTTGCGTTATCCATAATTACAAAACTTTTGTCTCCATCTTTAATAGTGTCAGGGCTAAATTCAACGGTATGTGGTCTTGTGTTCGTTCATTTGAAGAAATTTTCATGCGGCCCTATACTGGGAGATCAGACATATTTCACTTGTTTATAACTTTTTTCCAGTAAAAGAAATCTATTCAAAATTGGTATCAAATTGTGTGCATTTTTTCGTTTAGTCAATGTTTACAGGGATTTTTCATTTGGTCAGATAGTAAAAATTACAGCTTTCACCATGTGCGTGGTATGTCGTCTGACAATTTACAGCGTCCGAAATCGAGTGTGCACAAGAAGACTGCATTTCTAATTATTCCTTTCTATAGAATCCACATAATATCGGTGTCAAATTGTCGAGAATTTCGTGCGTTATGCATAATTACAAAACTTTTGTCTCCATCTTGAATAGAGTCGGGGCTAAATTCAACGGTATGTGCTCTTGTGTTCGTTCATTTGAGGAAATTTTCATTTGGGTTTAAACTGGGATATCAGTCATACTTCACTTGTTTATAACTTTTTTCCAGTAAAAGTAAACTTTTCGAAATTGTTATCAAATTGTGTGCATTTTTTCGTTTAGTCAATGTATACAGGGATTTTTCATTTGGTCAGATAGTACAAATTACAGCTTTCACCATGTGCGTGGTATGTCGTATGACAATTTACAGCGTCCGAAATCGAGTGTGCACCAGAAGACTGGATTTCTAATTATTCCTTTCTATAGAATCCACATAATATCGGTGTCAAATTGCCGAGAATTTCGTGCGTTATCCATAATTACAAAACTTTTGTCTCCATCTTGAATAGTGTCGGGGCTAAATTCAACGGTATGTGGTCTTGTGTTCGTTCATTTGAAGAAATTTTCATGCGGCCCTAAACTGGGAGATCAGACATATTTCACTTGTTTATGACTTTTTTCCAGTAAAAGAAAACTTTTCAAAATTGGTATCAAATTGTGTGCATTTTTTCGTTTAGTCAATGTTTACAGGGATTTTTCATTTGGTCAGATAGTAAAAATTACAGCTTTCACCACGTGCGTGGTATGTCGTCTGACAATTTACAGCGTCCGAAATCGAGTGTGCACAAGAAGACTGCATTTCGAATTATTCCTTTCTATAGAATCCACATAATATCGGTGTCAAATTGTCGAGAATTCCGTGCGTTATGCATAATTACAAAACTTTTGTCTCCATCTTGAATAGTGTCGGAGCTAAATTCAACGGTATGTGGTCTTGTGTTCGTTCATTTGAAGAAATTTTCATGCGGCCCTAAACTGGGAGATCAGTCATATTTCACTTGTTTATAACTTTTTTCCAGTGAAAGAAAACTTTTCAAAATTGGTATCAAATTGTGTGCATTTTTTCGTTTAGTCAATGTTTACAGGGATTTTTCATTTGGTCAGTTAGTAAAAATTACAGCTTTCACCATGTGCGTGGTATGTCGTCTGACAATTTACAGCGTCCGAAATCGAGTGTGCACAGGCAGACTGCATTTCTAATTATACCTTTCTATAGAATCCACAGAATATCGGTGTCAAATTGCCGAGAATTTCGTGCGTTATCCATAATTACAAAACTTTTGTCTCCATCTTGAATAGAGTCGGGGCTAAATTCAACGGTATGTGCTCTTGTGTTCGTTCATTTGAGGAAATTTTCATGCGGCTTTAAACTGGGATATCAGTCATACTTCACTTGTTTATAACTTTTTTCCAGTAAAAGTAAACTTTTCAAAATTGTTATCAAATTGTGTGCATTTTTTCGTTTAGTCAATGTTTACAGGGATTTTTCATTTGGTCAGATAGTAAAAATTACAGCTTTCACTATGTGCGCGGTATGTTGTCTGACAATTTAGAGCGTCCGAAATCCAGTGTGCACAAGAAGACTGCATTTCTAATTATTCCTTTCTATAGAATCCACATAATATCGGTCTCAAATTGTCGAAAATTTCGTGCGTTATCCATAATTACAAAACTTTTGTCTCCATCTTGAATAGAGGCGGGGCTAAATTCAACGGTATGTGCTATTGTGTTCGTTCATTTGAGGAAATTTTCATGCGGCCCTGAACTGGGAGATCAGTCATACTTCACTTGTTTATAACTTTTTTCCAGTAAAAGAAATCTATTCAAAATTGGTATGAAATTGTGTGCATTTTTTCGTTTAGTCAGTGTTTACAGGGATTTTTCATTTGGTCAGATAGTAAAAATTACAGCTTTCACCATGTGCGTGGTATGTCGTCTGACAATTTACAGCGTCCGAAATCGAGTTTGCACAAGAAGACTGGATTTCTAATTATTACTTTCTATAGAATCCACATAATATCCGTGACAAATTGCCGAGAATTTCGTGTGTTATCAATAATTACAAAACATTTGTCTCCATCTTGAATAGTGTCGGGGCTAAATTCAAGGGTATGTGGACTTGTGTTCGTTCATCTGAAGAAATTTTCATGCGGCCCTAAACTGGGAGATCAGACACACTTCACTTGTTTATAAATTTTCCAGTAAAAGAAAACTTTTCAAAATTGGTATCAAATTGTGTTCATTTTTTCGTTTAGTCCATGTTTACAGGGATTTTTCATTTGGTCAGATAGTAAAAATTACAGCTTTCACCATGTGCGTGGTATGTCGTCTGACAATTTACAGCGTCCGAAATCCAGTGTGCACAAGAAGACTGCATTTCTAATTATTCCTTTCTATAGAATCCACATAATATCGGTGTCAAATTGTCGAGAATTTCGTGCGTTATTCATAATTACAAAACTTTTGTCTCCATCTTGAATAGAGTCGGGGCTAAATTCAACGGTATGTGCTCTTGTGTTCGTTCATTTGAGGAAATTTTCATTTGGCTTTAAACTGGGATATCAGTCATACTTCACTTGTTTATAACTTTTTTCCAGTAAAAGTAAACTTTTCAAAATTGTTATCAAATTGTGTGCATTTTTTCGTTTAGTCAATTTTTACAGGGATTTTTCATTTGGTCAGATAGTAAAAATTACAGCTTTCACCATGTGCGCCGTATGTTGTCTGACAATTTACAGCGTCCGAAATCCAGTGTGCACAATAAGACTGCATTTCTAATTATTCCTTTCTATACAATCCACATTATATTGGTCTCAAATTGTCGAAAATTTCGTGCGATATCCATAATTACAAAACTTTTGTCTCCATCTTGAATAGAGTCGGGGCTAAATTCAACGGTATGTGGTCTTGTGTTCGTTCATTTGAGGAAATTTTCATGCGGCCCTAAACTGGGAGATCATTCATACTTCACTTGTTTATAACTTTTTTCCAGTAAAAGAAATCTATTCAAAATTGGTATCAAATTCTGTGCATTTTTTCGTTTAGTCCATGTTTACAGGGATTTTTCATTTGGTCAGATAGTAAAAATTACAGCTTTCACCATGTGCGTGGTATGTCGTCTGACAATTTACAGCCTCCGAAATCAAGTGTGGACAAGAAGACTTCATTTCTAATTATGCCTTTCTATAGAATCCACATAATATCGGTGTCAAATTGCCGAGAATTTCGTGCGTTATCTATAATTACAAAACTTTTGTCTCCATCTTGAATAGAGTCGGGGCTAAATTCAACGGTATGTGGTCTTGTGTTCGTTCATTTGAGGAAATTTTCATGCGGCTTTAAACTGGGAGATCAGTCATAATTCACTTGTTTATAACTTTTCTTCCAGTAAAAGAAATGTTTTCAAAATTGGTATCAAATTGTGTGCATTTTTTCGTTTAGTCAATGTTTACAGGGATATTTCATTTGGTCTGATAGTAAAAATCACAGCTTTCACCATGTGCGTGGTATGTCGTCTGACAATTTACAGCGTCCGAAATCGAGTGCGCACAAGAAGACTGGATTTCTAATTATTCCTTTCTATAGAATCCACATAATATCGGTGTCAAATTGTCGCGAATTTCGTGCGTTATCCATAATTACAAAACTTTTGTCTCCATCTTGAATAGAGTCGGGGCTAAATTCATCGGTATGTGGTCTTGTGTTCGTTCATTTGAGGAAATTTTCATGCGGCCCTAAACTGGGAGATCAGTCATACTTCACTTGTTTATAACTTTTTTCCAGTAAAAGAAATCTTTTCAAAAATGGTATATAATTGTGTGCATTTTTCCGTTTAGTCCATGTTTACAGGGATTTTTCATTTGGTCAGATAGTAAAAATTACAGCTTTCACCATGTGCGTGGTATGTCGTCTGACAATTTACAGCGTCCGAAATCGAGTGTGCACAAGAAGACTGCATTTCTAATTATTCCTTTCTATAGAATCCACATAATATCGGTGTCAAATTGTCGAGAATTTCGTGCGTTATGCATAATTACAAAACTTTTGTCTCCATCTTGAATAGAGTCGGGGCTAAATTCAACGGTATGTGCTCTTGTGTTCGTTCATTTGAGGAAATTTTCATGCGGCCCTGAACTGGGAGATCAGTCATACTTCACTTGTTTATAACTTTTTTCCAGTAAAAGAAATCTATTCAAAATTGGTATCAAATTGTGTGCATTTTTTCGTTTAGTCAATGTTTACAGGGATTTTTCATTTGGTCAGATAGTAAAAATTACAGCTTTCACCATGTGCACGGTATGTTGTCTGACAATTTACAGCGTCCGAAATCCAGTGTGCACAAGAAGACTGCATTTCTAATTATTCCTTTCTATAGAATCCACATAATATCGGTCTCAAATTGTCGAAAATTTCGTGCGTTATCCATAATTACAAAACTTTTGTCTCCATCTTGAATAGAGTCGGGGCTAAATTCAACGGTATGTGGTCTTGTGTTCGTTCATTTGAGGAAATTTTCATGCGGCCCTAAACTGGGAGATCAGTCATACTTCACTTGTTTATAACTTTTTTCCAGTAAAAGAAATCTATTCAAAATTGGTATCAAATTGTGTGCATTTTTTCGTTTAGTCAATGTTTACAGGGATTTTTCATTTGGTCAGATAGTAAAAATTACAGCTTTCACCATGTGCGTGGTATGTTGTCTGACAATTTACAGCGTCCGAAATCGAGTGTGCACAAGATGACTGCATTTCTAATTATTCCTTTCTATAGAATCCACATAATATCGGTGTCAAATTGTCGAGAATTTCGTGCGTTATTCATAATTACAAAACTTTTGTCTCCATCTTGAATAGAGTCGGGGCTAAATTCAACAGTATGTGCTCTTGTGTTCGTTCATTTGAGAAAATTTTCATTTCGCTTTAAACTGGCATATCAGTCATACTTCACTTGTTTATAACTTTTTTCCAGTAAAAGAAATCTATTCAAAATTGGTATCAAATTGTGTGCATTTTTTCGTTTAGTCAATGTTTACAGGGATTTTTCATTTGGTCAGATAGTAAAAATTACAGCTTTCACCATGTGCACGGTATGTTGTCTGACAATTTACAGCGTCCGAAATCCAGTGTGCACAAGAAGACTGCATTTCCAATTATTCCTTTCTATAGAATCCACATAATATCGGTCTCAAATTGTCGAAAATTTCGTGCGTTATCCATAATTACAAAACTTTTGTCTCCATCTTGAATTGAGTCGGGGCTAAATTCAACGGTATGTGCTCTTGTGTTCGTTCATTTGAGGAAATTTTCATTTCGCTTTAAACTGGGATATCAGTCATACTTCACTTGTTTATAACTTTTTTCCAGTAAAAGAAATCTATTCAAAATTGGTATCAAATTGTGTGCATTTTTTCGTTTAGTCAATGTTTACAGGGATTTTTCATTTGGTCAGATAGTAAAAATTACAGCTTTCACCATGTGCGTGGTATGTCGTCTGACAATTTACAGCGTCCGAAATCGAGTGTGCACAAGAAGACTGCATTTCTAATTATTCCTTTCTATAGAATCCACATAATATCGGTGTCAAATTGTCGAGAATTTCGTGCGTTATTCATAATTACAAAACTTTTGTCTCCATCTTGAATAGAGTCGGGGCTAAATTCAACGGTATGTGCTCTTGTGTTCGTTCATTTGAGGAAATTTTCATGCGGCCCTGAACTGGGAGATCAGTCATATTTCACTTGTTTATAACTTTTTTCCAGTAAAAGAAATCTATTCAAAATTGGTTTCAAATTGTGTGCATTTTTTCGTTTAGTCAATGTTTACAGGGATTTTTCATTTGGTCAGATAGTAAAAATTACAGCTTTCACCATGTGCGTGGTATGTCGTCTGACAATTTACAGCGTCCGAAATCGAGTGTGCACAAGAAGACTGCATTTTTAATTATTCCTTTCTATAGAATCCACATAATATCGGTGTCAAATTGTCGAAAATTTCGTGCGTTATCCATAATTACAAAACTTTTGTCTCCATCTTGAATAGAGTCGGGGCTAAATTCAACGGTATGTGCTCTTGTGTTCGTTCATTTGAGAAAATTTTCATTTCGCTTTAAACTGGGATATCAGTCATAATTCACTTGTTTATAACTTTTTTCCAGTAAACGAAATCTATTCAAAATTGGTATCAAATTGTGTGCATTTTTTCGTTTAGTCAATGTTTACAGGGATTTTTCATTTGGTCAGATAGTAAAAATTACAGCTTTCACCATGTGCGTGGTATGTCGTCTGACAATTTACAGCGTCCGAAATCGAGTGTGCACAAGAAGACTGCATTTCTAATTATTCCTTTCTATAGAATCCACATAATATCGGTGTCAAATTGTCCAGAATTTCGTGCGTTATTCATAATTACAAAACTTTTGTCTCCATCTTGAATAGAGTCGGGGCTAAATTCAACGGTATGTGGTCTTGTGTTCGTTCATTTGAGGAAATTTTCATGCGGCCCTAAACTGGGAGATCAGTCATACTTCACTTGTTTATAACTTTTTTCCAGTAAAAGAAATCTATTCAAAATTGGTATCAAATTGTGTGCATTTTTTCGTTTAGTCAATGTTTACAGGGATTTTTCATTTGGTCAGATAGTAAAAATTACAGCTTTCACCATGTGCGTGGTATGTCGTCTGACAATTTACAGCGTCCGAAATCGAGTGTGCACAAGAAGACTGCATTTCTAATTATTCCTTTCTATAGAATCCACATAATATCGGTGTCAAATTGTCGAGAATTTCGTGCGTTATTCATAATTACAAAACTTTTGTCTCCATCTTGAATAGAGTCGGGGCTAAATTCAACGGTATGTGCTCTTGTGTTCGTTCATTTGAGGCAATTTTCATTTCGCTTTAAACTGGGATATCAGTCATATTTCACTTGTTTATAACTTTTTTCCAGTAAAAGAAATCTATTCAAAATTGGTATCAAATTGTGTGCATTTTTTCGTTTAGTCAATGTTTACAGGGATTTTTCATTTGGTCAGATAGTAAAAATTACAGCTTTCACCATGTGCACGGTATGTTGTCTGACAATTTACAGCGTCCGAAATCCAGTGTGCACAAGAAGACTGCATTTCTAATTATTCCTTTCTATAGAATCCACATAATATCGGTCTCAAATTGTCGAAAATTTCGTGCGTTATCCATAATTACAAAACTTTTGTCTCCATCTTGAATAGAGTCGGGGCTAAATTCAACGGTATGTGCTCTTGTGTTCGTTCATTTGAGGAAATTTTCATTTCGCTTTAAACTGGGATATCAGTCATACTTCACTTGTTTATAACTTTTTTCCAGTAAGAGAAATCTATTCAAAATTGGTATCAAATTGTGTGCATTTTTTCGTTTAGTCAATGTTTACAGGGATTTTTCATTTGGTCAGATAGTAAAAATTACAGCTTTCACCATGTGCGTGGTATGTCGTCTGACAATTTACAGCGTCCGAAATCGAGTGTGCACAAGAAGACTGCATTTCTAATTATTCCTTTCTATAGAATCCACATAATATCGGTCTCAAATTGTCGAGAATTTCGTGCGTTATTCATAATTACAAAACTTTTGTCTCCCTCTTGAATAGAGTCGGGGCTAAATTCAACGGTATGTGCTCTTGTGTTCGTTCATTTGAGGAAATTTTCATGCGGCTTTGAACTTGGAGATCAGTCATACTTCACTTGTTTATAATTTTTTCCAGTAAAAGTAATCTATTCAAAATTGGTATCAAATTGTGTGCATTTTTTCGTTTAGTCAATGTTTACAGGGATTTTTCATTTGGTCAGATAGTAAAAATTACAGCTTTCACCATGTGCACGGTATGTTGTCTGACAATTTACAGCGTCCGAAATCCAGTGTGCACAAGAAGACTGCATTTCTAATTATTCCTTTCTATAGAATCAACATAATATCGGTCTCAAATTGTCGAAAATTTCGTGCGTTATCCATAATTACAAAACTTTTGTCTCCATCTTGAATAGAGTCGGGGCTAAATTCAACGGTATGTGCTCTTGTGTTCGTTCATTTGAGGAAATTTTCATTTCGCTTTAAACTGGGATATCAGTCATACTTCACTTGTTTATAACTTTTTTCCAGTAAAAGAAATCTATTCAAAATTGGTATCAAATTGTGTGCATTTTTTCGTTTAGTCAATGTTTACAGGGATTTTTCATTTGGTCAGATAGTAAAAATTACAGCTTTCACCAAGTGCGTGGTATGTCGTCTGACAATTTACAGCGTCCGAAATCGAGTGTGCACAAGAAGACTGCATTTCTAATTATTCCTTTCTATAGAATCCACATAATATCGGTGTCAAATTGTCGAGAATTTCGTGCGTTATTCATAATTACAAAACTTTTGTCTCCATCTTGAATAATGTCGGGGCTAAATTCAACGGTATGTGCTCGTGTGTTCGTCCATTTGAGGAAATTTTCATGCGGCCCTGAACTTGGAGATCAGTCATACTTCACTTGTTTATAACTTTTTTCCAGTAAAAGAAATCTATTCAAAATTGGTATCAAATTTTGTGCATTTTTTCGTTTAGTCAATGTTTACAGGGATTTTTCATTTGGTCAGATAGTAAAAATTACAGCTTTCACCATTTGCACGGTATGTTGTCTGACAATTTACAGCGTCCGAAATCCAGTGTGCACAAGAAGACTGCATTTCTAATTATTCCTTTCTATAGAATCCACATAATATCGGTCTCAAATTGTCGAAAATTTCGTGCGTTATCCATAATTACAAAACTTTTTTCTCCATCTTGAATAGAGTCCGGGCTAAATTCAACGGTATGTGCTCTTGTGTTCGTTCATTTGAGGAAATTTTCATTTCGCTTTAAACTGGGATATCAGTCATACTTCACTTGTTTATAACTTTTTTCCAGTGAAAGAAAACTTTTCAAAATTGGTATCAAATTGTGTGCATTTTTTCGTTTAGTCAATGTTTACAGGGATTTTTCATTTGGTCAGATAGTAAAAATTACAGCTTTCACCATGTGCGTGGTATGTCGTCTGACAATTTACAGCGTCCGAAATCCAATGTGCACAAAAAGACTGCATTTCTAATTATTCCTTTCTCTAGAATCCACATAATATCGTTGTCAAATTGTCATGAATTTCGTGCGTTATGCATAATTACAAAACTTTTGTCTCCATCTTGAATAGAGTCGGGGCTAAATTCAACGGTATGTGCTCTTGTGTTCGTTCATTTGAGGAAATTTTCATTTCGCTTTAAACGGGGATAACAGTCATACTTCACTTGTTTATAACTATTTTCCAGTAAAAGTAAACTTTTCAAAATTGTTATCAAATTGTGTGCATTTTTCGTTTAGTCAATGTTTACAGGGATTTTTCATTTGGTCAGATAGTAAAAATTACAGCTTTCACCATGTGCACGGTATGTTGTCTGACAATTTACAGCGTCCGAAATCCAGTGTGCACAAGAAGACTGCATTTCTAATTATTCCTTTCTATAGAATCCACATAATATCGGTCTCAAATTGTCGAAAATTTCGTGCGTTATCCATAATTACAAAACTTTTGTCTCCATCTTGAATAGAGTCGGGGCTAAATTCAACGGTATGTGGTCTTGTGTTCGTTCATTTGAGGAAATTTTCATGCGGCCCTAAACTGGGAGATCAGTCATACTTCACTTGTTTATAACTTTTTTCCAGTAAGAGAAATCTATTCAAAATTGGTATCAAATTGTGTGCATTTTTTCGTTTAGTCAATGTTTACAGGGATTTTTCATTTGGTCAGATAGTAAAAATTACAGCTTTCACCATGTGCGTGGTATGTCGTCTGACAATTTACAGCGTCCGAAATCGAGTGTGCACAAGAAGACTGCATTTCTAATTATTCCTTTCTATAGAATCCACATAATATCGGTCTCAAATTGTCGAGAATTTCGTGCGTTATTCATAATTACAAAACTTTTGTCTCCCTCTTGAATAGAGTCGGGGCTAAATTCAACGGTATGTGCTCTTGTGTTCGTTCATTTGAGGAAATTTTCATGCGGCTTTGAACTTGGAGATCAGTCATACTTCACTTGTTTATAATTTTTTCCAGTAAAAGTAATCTATTCAAAATTGGTATCAAATTGTGTGCATTTTTTCGTTTAGTCAATGTTTACAGGGATTTTTCATTTGGTCAGATAGTAAAAATTACAGCTTTCACCATGTGCACGGTATGTTGTCTGACAATTTACAGCGTCCGAAATCCAGTGTGCACAAGAAGACTGCATTTCTAATTATTCCTTTCTATAGAATCAACATAATATCGGTCTCAAATTGTCGAAAATTTCGTGCGTTATCCATAATTACAAAACTTTTGTCTCCATCTTGAATAGAGTCGGGGCTAAATTCAACGGTATGTGCTCTTGTGTTCGTTCATTTGAGGAAATTTTCATTTCGCTTTAAACTGGGATATCAGTCATACTTCACTTGTTTATAACTTTTTTCCAGTAAAAGAAATCTATTCAAAATTGGTATCAAATTGTGTGCATTTTTTCGTTTAGTCAATGTTTACAGGGATTTTTCATTTGGTCAGATAGTAAAAATTACAGCTTTCACCAAGTGCGTGGTATGTCGTCTGACAATTTACAGCGTCCGAAATCGAGTGTGCACAAGAAGACTGCATTTCTAATTATTCCTTTCTATAGAATCCACATAATATCGGTGTCAAATTGTCGAGAATTTCGTGCGTTATTCATAATTACAAAACTTTTGTCTCCATCTTGAATAATGTCGGGGCTAAATTCAACGGTATGTGCTCGTGTGTTCGTCCATTTGAGGAAATTTTCATGCGGCCCTGAACTTGGAGATCAGTCATACTTCACTTGTTTATAACTTTTTTCCAGTAAAAGAAATCTATTCAAAATTGGTATCAAATTTTGTGCATTTTTTCGTTTAGTCAATGTTTACAGGGATTTTTCATTTGGTCAGATAGTAAAAATTACAGCTTTCACCATTTGCACGGTATGTTGTCTGACAATTTACAGCGTCCGAAATCCAGTGTGCACAAGAAGACTGCATTTCTAATTATTCCTTTCTATAGAATCCACATAATATCGGTCTCAAATTGTCGAAAATTTCGTGCGTTATCCATAATTACAAAACTTTTTTCTCCATCTTGAATAGAGTCCGGGCTAAATTCAACGGTATGTGCTCTTGTGTTCGTTCATTTGAGGAAATTTTCATTTCGCTTTAAACTGGGATATCAGTCATACTTCACTTGTTTATAACTTTTTTCCAGTGAAAGAAAACTTTTCAAAATTGGTATCAAATTGTGTGCATTTTTTCGTCTAGTCAATGTTTACAGGGATTTTTCATTTGGTCAGATAGTAAAAATTACAGCTTTCACCATGTGCGTGGTATGTCGTCTGACAATTTACAGCGTCCGAAATCCAATGTGCACAAAAAGACTGCATTTCTAATTATTCCTTTCTCTAGAATCCACATAATATCGTTGTCAAATTGTCATGAATTTCGTGCGTTATGCATAATTACAAAACTTTTGTCTCCATCTTGAATAGAGTCGGGGCTAAATTCAACGGTATGTGCTCTTGTGTTCGTTCATTTGAGGAAATTTTCATTTCGCTTTAAACGGGGATAACAGTCATACTTCACTTGTTTATAACTATTTTCCAGTAAAAGTAAACTTTTCAAAATTGTTATCAAATTGTGTGCATTTTTCGTTTAGTCAATGTTTACAGGGATTTTTCATTTGGTCAGATAGTAAAAATTACAGTTTCACCATGTGCACGGTATGTTGTCTGACAATTTACAGCGTCCGAAATCCAGTGTGCACAAGAAGACTGCATTTCTAATTATTCCTTTCTATAGAATCCACATAATATCGGTCTCAAATTGTCGAAAATTTCGTGCGTTATCCATAATTACAAAACTTTTGTCTCCATCTTGAATAGAGTCGGGGCTAAATTCAACGGTATGTGGTCTTGTGTTCGTTCATTTGAGGAAATTTTCATGCGGCCCTAAACTGGGAGATCAGTCATACTTCACTTGTTTATAACTTTTTTCCAGTAAAAGAAATCTATTCAAAATTGGTATCAAATTGTGTGCATTTTTTCGTTTAGTCAATGTTTACAGGGATTTTTCATTTGGTCAGATAGTAAAAATTACAGCTTTCACCATGTGCGTGGTATGTCGTCTGACAATTTACAGCGTCCGAAATCGAGTGTGCACAAGAAGACTGCATTTCTAATTATTCCTTTCTATAGAATCCACATAATATCGGTGTCAAATTGTCGAGAATTTCGTGCGTTATTCATAATTACAAAACTTTTGTCTCCATCTTGAATAGAGTCGGGGCTAAATTCAACAGTATGTGCTCTTGTGTTCGTTCATTTGAGAAAATTTTCATTTCGCTTTAAACTGGCATATCAGTCATACTTCACTTGTTTATAACTTTTTTCCAGTAAAACAAATCTATTCAAAATTGGTATCAAATTGTGTGCATTTTTTCGTTTAGTCAATGTTTACAGGGATTTTTCATTTGGTCAGATAGTAAAGATTACAGCTTTCACCATGTGCACGGTATGTTGTCTGACAATTTACAGCGTCCGAAATCCAGTGTGCACAAGAAGACTGCATTTCTAATTATTCCTTTCTATAGAATCCACATAATATCGGTCTCAAATTGTCGAAAATTTCGTGCGTTATCCATAATTACAAAACTTTTGTCTCCATCTTGAATAGAGTAGGGGCTAAATTCAACGGTATGTGCTCTTGTGTTCGTTCATTTGAGGAAATTTTCATTTCGCTTTAAACTGGGATATCAGTCATACTTCACTTGTTTATAACTTTTTTCCAGTAAAAGAAATCTATTCAAAATTGGTATCAAATTGTGTGCATTTTTTCGTTTAGTCAATGTTTACAGGGATTTTTCATTTGGTCAGATAGTAAAAATTACAGCTTTCACCATGTGCGTGGTATGTCGTCTGACAATTTACAGCGTCCGAAATCGAGTGTGAACAAGAAGACTGCATTTCTAATTATTCCTTTCTATAGAATCCACATAATATCGGTGTCAAATTGTCGAGAATTTCGTGCGTTATTCATAATTACAAAACTTTTGTCTCCATCTTGAATAGAGTCGGGGCTAAATTCAACGGTATGTGCTCTTGTGTTCGTTCATTTGAGGAAATTTTCATGCGGCCCTGAACTTGGAGATCAGTCATACTTCACTTGTTTATAACTTTTTTCCAGTAAAAGAAATCTATTCAAAATTGGTATCAAATTGTGTGCATTTTTCGTTTAGTCAATGTTTACAGGGATTTTTCATTTGGTCAGATAGTAAAAATTACAGCTTTCACCATGTGCACGGTATGTTGTCTGACAATTTACAGCGTCCGAAATCCAGTGTGCACAAGAAGACTGCATTTCTAATTATTCCTTTCTATAGAATCCACATAATATCGGTCTCAAATTGTCGAAAATTTCGTGCGTTATCCATAATTACAAAACTTTTGTCTCCATCTTGAATAGAGTCGGGGCTAAATTCAACGGTATGTGGTCTTGTGTTCGTTCATTTGAGGAAATTTTCATGCGGCCCTAAACTGGGAGATCAGTCATACTTCACTTGTTTATAACTTTTTTCCAGTAAAAGAAATCTATTCAAAATTGGTATCAAATTGTGTGCATTTTCTCGTTTAGTCAATGTTTACAGGGATTTTTCATTTGGTCAGATAGTAAAAATTACAGCTTTCACCATGTGCGTGGTATGTCGTCTGACAATTTACAGCGTCCGAAATCGAGTGTGCACAAGAAGACTGCATTTCTAATTATTCCTTTCTATAGAATCCACATAATATCGGTGTCAAATTGTCGAGAATTTCGTGCGTTATTCATAATTACAAAACTTTTGTCTCCATCTTGAATAGAGTCGGGGCTAAATTCAACAGTATGTGCTCTTGTGTTCGTTCATTTGAGAAAATTTTCATTTCGCTTTAAACTGGCATATCAGTCATACTTCACTTGTTTATAACTTTTTTCCAGTAAAACAAATCTATTCAAAATTGGTATCAAATTGTGTGCATTTTTTCGTTTAATCAATGTTTACAGGGATTTTTCATTTGGTCAGATAGTAAAAATTACAGCTTTCACCATGTGCACGGTATGTTGTCTGACAATTTACAGCGTCCGAAATCCAGTGTGCACAAGAAGACTGCATTTCTAATTATTCCTTTCTATAGAATCCACATAATATCGGTCTCAAATTGTCGAAAATTTCGTGCGTTATCCATAATTACGAAACTTTTGTCTCCATCTTGAATAGAGTCGGGGCTAAATTCAACGGTATGTGCTCTTGTGTTCGTTCATTTGAGGAAATTTTCATTTCGCTTTAAACTGGGATATCAGTCATACTTCACTTGTTTATAACTTTTTTCCAGTAAAAGAAATCTATTCAAAATTGGTATCAAATTGTGTGCATTTTTTCGTTTAGTCAATGTTTACAGGGATTTTTCATTTGGTCAGATAGTAAAAATTACAGCTTTCACCATGTGCGTGGTATGTCGTCTGACAATTTACAGCGTCCGAAATCGAGTGTGCACAAGAAGACTGCATTTCTAATTATTCCTTTCTATAGAATCCACATAATATCGGTGTCAAATTGTCGAGAATTTCGTGCGTTATTCATAATTACAAAATTTTGTCTCCATCTTGAATAGTGTCGGGGCTAAATTCAACGGTATGTGCTCGTGTGTTCGTTCATTTGAGGAAATTTTCATGCGGCCCTGAACTTGGAGATCAGTCATACTTCACTTGTTTATAACTTTTTTCCAGTAAAAGAAATCTATTCAAAATTGGTATCAAATTGTGTGCATTTTTTCGTTTAGTCAATGTTTACAGGGATTTTTCATTTGGTCAGATAGTAAAAATTACAGCTTTCACCATGTGCACGGTATGTTGTCTGACAATTTACAGCGTCCGAAATCCAGTGTGCACAAGAAGACTGCATTTCTAATTATTCCTTTCTATAGAATCCACATAATATCGGTCTCAAATTGTCGAAAATTTCGTGCGTTATCCATAATTACAAAACTTTTGTCTCCATCTTGAATAGAGTCGGGGCTAAATTCAACGGTATGTGCTCTTGTGTTCGTTCATTTGAGGAAATTTTCATGCGGCCCTGAACTTGGAGATCAGTCATACTTCACTTGTTTATAACTTTTTTCCAGTAAAAGAAATCTATTCAAAATTGGTATCAAATTGTGTGCATTTTTTCGTTTAGTCAATGTTTACAGGGATTTTTCATTTGGTCAGATAGTAAAGATTACAGCTTTCACCATGTGCACGGTATGTTGTCTGACAATTTACAGCGTCCGAAATCCAGTGTGCACAAGAAGACTGCATTTCTAATTATTCCTTTCTATAGAATCCACATAATATCGGTCTCAAATTGTCGAAAATTTCGTGCGTTATCCATAATTACAAAACTTTTGTCTCCATCTTGAATAGAGTCGGGGCTAAATTCAACGGTATGTGCTCTTGTGTTCGTTCATTTGGGGAAATTTTCATTTCGCTTTAAACTGGGATATCAGTCATTCTTCACTTGTTTATAACTTTTTTCCAGTAAAAGTAAACTTTTCAAAATTGTTATCAAATTGTGTGCATTTTTCGTTTAGTCAATGTTTACAGGGATTTTTCATTTGGTCAGATAGTAAAAATTACAGCTTTCACCATGTGCACGGTATGTTGTCTGACAATTTACAGCGTCCGAAATCCAGTGTGCACAAGAAGACTGCATTTTTAATTATTCTTTCTATAGAATCCACATAATATCGGTCTCAAATTGTCGAAAATTTCGTGCGTTATCCATAATTACAAAACTTTTGTCTCCATCTTGAATAGAGTCGGGGCTAAATTCAACGGTATGTGCTCTTGTGTTCGTTCATTTGAGAAAATTTTCATTTCGCTTTAAACTGGGATATCAGTCATACTTCACTTGTTTATAACTTTTTTCCAGTAAAATAAATCTATTCAAAATTGGTATCAAATTGTGTGCATTTTTTCGTTTAGTCAATGTTTACAGGGATTTTTCATTTGGTCAGATAGTAAAAATTACAGCTTTCACCATGTGCGTGGTATGTCGTCTGACAATTTACAGCGTCCGAAATCGAGTGTGCACAAGAAGACTGCATTTCTAATTATTCCTTTCTATAGAATCCACATAATATCGGTGTCAAATTGTCCAGATTTTCGTGCGTTATTCATAATTACAAAACTTTTGTCTCCATCTTGAATAGAGTCGGGGCTAAATTCAACGGTATGTGCTCTTGTGTTCGTTCATTTGAGGAAATTTTCATTTCGCTTTAAACTGGGATAACAGTCATACTTCACTTGTTTATAACTTTTTTCCAGTAAAAGTAAACTTTTCAAAATTGTTATCAAATTGTGTGCATTTTTCGTTTAGTCAATGTTTACAGGGATTTTTCATTTGGTCAGATAGTAAAAATTACAGCTTTCACCATGTGCACGGTATTATTGTCTGACAATTTACAGCGTCCGAAATCCAGTGTGCACAAGAAGACTGCATTTTTAATTATTCCTTTCTATAGAATCCACATAATATCGGTCTCAAATTGTCGAAAATTTCGTGCGTTATCCATAATTACAAAACTTTTGTCTCCATCTTGAATAGAGTCGGGGCTAAATTCAACGGTATGTGCTCTTGTGTTCGTTCATTTGAGGAAATTTTCATTTCGCTTTAAACTGGGATATCAGTCATACTTCACTTGTTTATAACTTTTTTCCAGTAAAAGAAATCTATTCAAAATTGGTATCAAATTGTGTGCATTTTTTCGTTTAGTCAATGTTTACAGGGATTTTTCATTTGGTCAGATAGTAAAAATTACAGCTTTCACCATGTGCGTGGTATGTCGTCTGACAATTTACAGCGTCCGAAATCGAGTGTGCACAAGAAGACTGCATTTCTAATTATTCCTTTCTATAGAATCCACATAATATCGGTGTCAAATTGTCGAGAATTTCGTGCGTTATTCATAATTACAAAACTTTTGTCTCCATCTTGAATAGAGTCGGGGCTAAATTCAACGGTATGTGCTCTTGTGTTCGTTCATTTGAGGAAATTTTCATGCGGCCCTGAACTTGGAGATCAGTCATACTTCACTTGTTTATAACTTTTTTCCAGTAAAAGAAATCTATTCAAAATTGGTATCAAATTGTGTGCATTTTTTCGTTTAGTCAATGTTTACAGGGATTTTTCATTTGGTCAGATAGTAAAGATTAAGCTTTCACCATGTGCACGGTATGTTGTCTGACAATTTACAGCGTCCGAAATCCAGTGTGCACAAGAAGACTGCATTTCTAATTATTCCTTTCTAGAGAATCCACATAATATCGGTCTCAAATTGTCGAAAATTTCGTGCGTTATCCATAATTACAAAACTTTTGTCTCCATCTTGAATAGAGTAGGGGCTAAATTCAACGGTATGTGCTCTTGTGTTCGTTCATTTGAGGAAATTTTCATTTCGCTTTAAACTGGGATATCAGTCATACTTCACTTGTTTATAACTTTTTTCCAGTAAAAGAAATCTATTCAAAATTGGTATCAAATTGTGTGCATTTTTTCGTTTAGTCAATGTTTACAGGGATTTTTCATTTGGTCAGATACTAAAAATTACAGCTTTCACCATGTGCGTGGTATGTCGTCTGACAATTTACAGCGTCCGAAATCGAGTGTGCACAAGAAGACTGCATTTCTAATTATTCCTTTCTATAGAATCCACATGATATCGGTGTCAAATTGTCGAGAATTTCGTGCGTTATTCATAATTACAAAACTTTTGTCTCCATCTTGAATAGAGTCGGGGCTAAATTCAACGGTATGTGCTCTTGTGTTCGTTCATTTGAGGAAATTTTCATGCGGCCCTGAACTTGGAGATCAGTCATACTTCACTTGTTTATAACTTTTTTCCAGTAAAAGAAATCTATTCAAAATTGGTATCAAATTGTGTGCATTTTTCGTTTAGTCAATGTTTACAGGGATTTTTCATTTGGTCAGATAGTAAAAATTACAGCTTTCACCATGTGCACGGTATGTTGTCTGACAATTTACAGCGTCCGAAATCCAGTGTGCACAAGAAGACTGCATTTCTAATTATTCCTTTCTATAGAATCCACATAATATCGGTCTCAAATTGTCGAAAATTTCGTGCGTTATCCATAATTACAAAACTTTTGTCTCCATCTTGAATAGAGTCGGGGCTAAATTCAACGGTATGTGCTCTTGTGTTCGTTCATTTGAGGAAATTTTCATGCGGCCCTGAACTTGGAGATCAGTCATACTTCACTTGTTTATAACTTTTTTCCAGTAAAAGAAATCTATTCAAAATTGGTATCAAATTGTGTGCATTTTTTCGTTTAGTCAATGTTTACAGGGATTTTTCATTTGGTCAGATAGTAAAAATTACAGCTTTCACCATGTGCGTGGTATGTCGTCTGACAATTTACAGCGTCCGAAATCGAGTGTGCACAAGAAGACTGCATTTCTAATTATTCCTTTCTATAGAATCCACATAATATCGGTGTCAAATTGTCCAGATTTTCGTGCGTTATTCATAATTACAAAACTTTTGTCTCCATCTTGAATAGAGTCGGGGCTAAATTCAACGGTATGTGCTCTTGTGTTCGTTCATTTGAGGAAATTTTCATTTCGCTTTAAACTGGGATAACAGTCATACTTCACTTGTTTATAACTTTTTTCCAGTAAAAGTAAACTTTTCAAAATTGTTATCAAATTGTGTGCATTTTTCGTTTAGTCAATGTTTACAGGGATTTTTCATTTGGTCAGATAGTAAAAATTACAGCTTTCACCATGTGCACGGTATTATTGTCTGACAATTTACAGCGTCCGAAATCCAGTGTGCACAAGAAGACTGCATTTTTAATTATTCCTTTCTATAGAATCCACATAATATCGGTCTCAAATTGTCGAAAATTTCGTGCGTTATCCATAATTACAAAACTTTTGTCTCCATCTTGAATAGAGTCGGGGCTAAATTCAACGGTATGTGCTCTTGTGTTCGTTCATTTGAGGAAATTTTCATTTCGCTTTAAACTGGGATATCAGTCATACTTCACTTGTTTATAACTTTTTTCCAGTAAAAGAAATCTATTCAAAATTGGTATCAAATTGTGTGCATTTTTTCGTTTAGTCAATGTTTACAGGGATTTTTCATTTGGTCAGATAGTAAAAATTACAGCTTTCACCATGTGCGTGGTATGTCGTCTGACAATTTACAGCGTCCGAAATCGAGTGTGCACAAGAAGACTGCATTTCTAATTATTCCTTTCTATAGAATCCACATAATATCGGTGTCAAATTGTCGAGAATTTCGTGCGTTATTCATAATTACAAAACTTTTGTCTCCATCTTGAATAGAGTCGGGGCTAAATTCAACGGTATGTGCTCTTGTGTTCGTTCATTTGAGGAAATTTTCATGCGGCCCTGAACTTGGAGATCAGTCATACTTCACTTGTTTATAACTTTTTTCCAGTAAAAGAAATCTATTCAAAATTGGTATCAAATTGTGTGCATTTTTTCGTTTAGTCAATGTTTACAGGGATTTTTCATTTGGTCAGATAGTAAAGATTAAGCTTTCACCATGTGCACGGTATGTTGTCTGACAATTTACAGCGTCCGAAATCCAGTGTGCACAAGAAGACTGCATTTCTAATTATTCCTTTCTAGAGAATCCACATAATATCGGTCTCAAATTGTCGAAAATTTCGTGCGTTATCCATAATTACAAAACTTTTGTCTCCATCTTGAATAGAGTAGGGGCTAAATTCAACGGTATGTGCTCTTGTGTTCGTTCATTTGAGGAAATTTTCATTTCGCTTTAAACTGGGATATCAGTCATACTTCACTTGTTTATAACTTTTTTCCAGTAAAAGAAATCTATTCAAAATTGGTATCAAATTGTGTGCATTTTTTCGTTTAGTCAATGTTTACAGGGATTTTTCATTTGGTCAGATACTAAAAATTACAGCTTTCACCATGTGCGTGGTATGTCGTCTGACAATTTACAGCGTCCGAAATCGAGTGTGCACAAGAAGACTGCATTTCTAATTATTCCTTTCTATAGAATCCACATGATATCGGTGTCAAATTGTCGAGAATTTCGTGCGTTATTCATAATTACAAAACTTTTGTCTCCATCTTGAATAGAGTCGGGGCTAAATTCAACGGTATGTGCTCTTGTGTTCGTTCATTTGAGGAAATTTTCATGCGGCCCTGAACTTGGAGATCAGTCATACTTCACTTGTTTATAACTTTTTTCCAGTAAAAGAAATCTATTCAAAATTGGTATCAAATTGTGTGCATTTTTCGTTTAGTCAATGTTTACAGGGATTTTTCATTTGGTCAGATAGTAAAAATTACAGCTTTCACCATGTGCACGGTATGTTGTCTGACAATTTACAGCGTCCGAAATCCAGTGTGCACAAGAAGACTGCATTTCTAATTATTCCTTTCTATAGAATCCACATAATATCGGTCTCAAATTGTCGAAAATTTCGTGCGTTATCCATAATTACAAAACTTTTGTCTCCATCTTGAATAGAGTCGGGGCTAAATTCAACGGTATGTGCTCTTGTGTTCGTTCATTTGAGGAAATTTTCATGCGGCCCTGAACTTGGAGATCAGTCATACTTCACTTGTTTATAACTTTTTTCCAGTAAAAGAAATCTATTCAAAATTGGTATCAAATTGTGTGCATTTTTTCGTTTAGTCAATGTTTACAGGGATTTTTCATTTGGTCAGATAGTAAAGATTACAGCTTTCACCATGTGCACGGTATGTTGTCTGACAATTTACAGCGTCCGAAATCCAGTGTGCACAAGTAGACTGCATTTCTAATTATTCCTTTCTATAGAATCCACATAATATCGGTCTCAAATTGTCGAAAATTTCGTGCGTTATCCATAATTACAAAACTTTTGTCTCCATCTTGAATAGAGTCGGGGCTAAATTCAACGGTATGTGCTCTTGTGTTCGTTCATTTGGGGAAATTTTCATTTCGCTTTAAACTGGGATATCAGTCATACTTCACTTGTTTATAACTTTTTTCCAGTAAAAGTAAACTTTTCAAAATTGTTATCAAATTGTGTGCATTTTTCGTTTAGTCAATGTTTACAGGGATTTTTCATTTGGTCAGATAGTAAAAATTACAGCTTTCACCATGTGCACGGTATGTTGTCTGACAATTTACAGCGTCCGAAATCCAGTGTGCACAAGAAGACTGCATTTTTAATTATTCTTTCTATAGAATCCACATAATATCGGTCTCAAATTGTCGAAAATTTCGTGCGTTATCCATAATTACAAAACTTTTGTCTCCATCTTGAATAGAGTCGGGGCTAAATTCAACGGTATGTGCTCTTGTGTTCGTTCATTTGAGGAAATTTTCATTTTGCTTTAAACTGGGATATCAGTCATACTTCACTTGTTTATAACTTTTTTCCAGTAAAAGTAAACTTTTCAAAATTGTTATCAAATTGTGTGCATTTTTCGTTTAGTCAATGTTTACAGGGATTTTTCATTTGGTGAGATAGTAAAAATTACAGCTTTCACCATGTGCACGGTATGTTGTCTGACAATTTACAGCGTCCGAAATCCAGTGTGCACAAGAAGACTGCATTTCTAATTATTCCTTTCTATAGAATCCACATAATATCGGTCTCAAATTGTCGAAAATTTCGTGCGTTATCCATAATTACAAAACTTTTGTCTCCATCTTGAATAGAGTCGGGGCTAAATTCAACGGTATGTGCTCTTGTGTTCGTTCATTTGAGAAAATTTTCATTTCGCTTTAAACTGGGATATCAGTCATACTTCACTTGTTTATAACTTTTTTCCAGTAAAATAAATCTATTCAAAATTGGTATCAAATTGTGTGCATTTTTTCGTTTAGTCAATGTTTACAGGGATTTTTCATTTGGTCAGATAGTAAAAATTACAGCTTTCACCATGTGCGTGGTATGTCGTCTGACAATTTACAGCGTCCGAAATCGAGTGTGCACAAGAAGACTGCATTTCTAATTATTCCTTTCTATAGAATCCACATAATATCGGTGTCAAATTGTCCAGATTTTCGTGCGTTATTCATAATTACAAAACTTTTGTCTCCATCTTGAATAGAGTCGGGGCTAAATTCAACGGTATGTGCTCTTGTGTTCGTTCATTTGAGGAAATTTTCATGCGGCCCTAAACTGGGAGATCAGTCATACTTCACTTGTTTATAACTTTTTTCCAGTAAAAGAAATCTATTCAAAATTGGTATCAAATTGTGTGCATTTTTTCGTTTAGTCAATGTTTACAGGGATTTTTCATTTGGTCAGATAGTAAAAATTACAGCTTTCACCATGTGCGTGGTATGTCGTCTGACAATTTACAGCGTCCGAAATCGAGTGTGCACAAGAAGACTGCATTTCTAATTATTCCTTTCTATAGAATCCACATAATATCGGTGTCAAATTGTCGAGAATTTCGTGCGTTATTCATAATTACAAAACTTTTGTCTCCATCTTGAATAGAGTCGGGGCTAAATTCAACAGTATGTGCTCTTGTGTTCGTTCATTTGAGAAAATTTTCATTTCGCTTTAAACTGGCATATCAGTCATACTTCACTTGTTTATACCTTTTTTCCAGTAAAACAAATCTATTCAAAATTGGTATCAAATTGTGTGCATTTTTTCGTTTAATCAATGTTTACAGGGATTTTTCATTTGGTCAGATAGTAAAAATTACAGCTTTCACCATGTGCACGGTATGTTGTCTGACAATTTACAGCGTCCGAAATCCAGTGTGCACAAGAAGACTGCATTTCTAATTATTCCTTTCTATAGAATCTACATAATATCGGTCTCAAATTGTCGAAAATTTCGTGCGTTATCCATAATTACGAAACTTTTGTCTCCATCTTGAATAGAGTCGGGGCTAAATTCAACGGTATGTGCTCTTGTGTTCGTTCATTTGAGGAAATTTTCATTTCGCTTTAAACTGGGATATCAGTCATACTTCACTTGTTTATAACTTTTTTCCAGTAAAAGAAATCTATTCAAAATTGGTATCAAATTGTGTGCATTTTTTCGTTTAGTCAATGTTTACAGGGATTTTTCATTTGGTCAGATAGTAAAAATTACAGCTTTCACCATGTGCGTGGTATGTCGTCTGACAATTTACAGCGTCCGAAATCGAGTGTGCACAAGAAGACTGCATTTCTAATTATTCCTTTCTATAGAATCCACATAATATCGGTGTCAAATTGTCGAGAATTTCGTGCGTTATTCATAATTACAAAATTTTGTCTCCATCTTGAATAGTGTCGGGGCTAAATTCAACGGTATGTGCTCGTGTGTTCGTTCATTTGAGGAAATTTTCATGCGGCCCTGAACTTGGAGATCAGTCATACTTCACTTGTTTATAACTTTTTTCCAGTAAAAGAAATCTATTCAAAATTGGTATCAAATTGTGTGCATTTTTTCGTTTAGTCAATGTTTACAGGGATTTTTCATTTGGTCAGATAGTAAAGATTACAGCTTTCACCATGTGCACGGTATGTTGTCTGACAATTTACAGCGTCCGAAATCCAGTGTGCACAAGAAGACTGCATTTCTAATTATTCCTTTCTATAGAATCCACATAATATCGGTCTCAAATTGTCGAAAATTTCGTGCGTTATCCATAATTACAAAACTTTTGTCTCCATCTTGAATAGAGTAGGGGCTAAATTCAACGGTATGTGCTCTTGTGTTCGTTCATTTGAGGAAATTTTCATTTCGCTTTAAACTGGGATATCAGTCATACTTCACTTGTTTATAACTTTTTTCCAGTAAAAGAAATCTATTCAAAATTGGTATCAAATTGTGTGCATTTTTTCGTTTAGTCAATGTTTACAGGGATTTTTCATTTGGTCAGATAGTAAAAATTACAGCTTTCACCATGTGCGTGGTATGTCGTCTGACAATTTACAGCGTCCGAAATCGAGTGTGCACAAGAAGACTGCATTTCTAATTATTCCTTTCTATAGAATCCACATAATATCGGTGTCAAATTGTCGAGAATTTCGTGCGTTATTCATAATTACAAAACTTTTGTCTCCATCTTGAATAGAGTCGGGGCTAAATTCAACGGTATGTGCTCTTGTGTTCGTTCATTTGAGGAAATTTTCATGCGGCCCTGAACTTGGAGATCAGTCATACTTCACTTGTTTATAACTTTTTTCCAGTAAAAGAAATCTATTCAAAATTGGTATCAAATTGTGTGCATTTTTCGTTTAGTCAATGTTTACAGGGATTTTTCATTTGGTCAGATAGTAAAAATTACAGCTTTCACCATGTGCACGGTATGTTGTCTGACAATTTACAGCGTCCGAAATCCAGTGTGCACAAGAAGACTGCATTTCTAATTATTCCTTTCTATAGAATCCACATAATATCGGTCTCAAATTGTCGAAAATTTCGTGCGTTATCCATAATTACAAAACTTTTGTCTCCATCTTGAATAGAGTCGGGGCTAAATTCAACGGTATGTGCTCTTGTGTTCGTTCATTTGAGGAAATTTTCATGCGGCCCTGAACTTGGAGATCAGTCATACTTCACTTGTTTATAACTTTTTTCCAGTAAAAGAAATCTATTTAAAATTGGTATCAAATTGTGTGCATTTTTTCGTTTAGTCAATGTTTACAGGGATTTTTCATTTGGTCAGATAGTAAAGATTACAGCTTTCACCATGTGCACGGTATGTTGTCTGACAATTTACAGCGTCCGAAATCCAGTGTGCACAAGAAGACTGCATTTCTAATTATTCCTTTCTATAGAATCCACATAATATCGGTCTCAAATTGTCGAAAATTTCGTGCGTTATCCATAATTACAAAACTTTTGTCTCCATCTTGAATAGAGTCGGGGCTAAATTCAACGGTATGTGCTCTTGTGTTCGTTCATTTGGGGAAATTTTCATTTCGCTTTAAACTGGGATATCAGTCATACTTCACTTGTTTATAACTTTTTTCCAGTAAAAGTAAACTTTTCAAAATTGTTATCAAATTGTGTGCATTTTTCGTTTAGTCAATGTTTACAGGGATTTTTCATTTGGTCAGATAGTAAAAATTACAGCTTTCACCATGTGCACGGTATGTTGTCTGACAATTTACAGCGTCCGAAATCCAGTGTGCACAAGAAGACTGCATTTTTAATTATTCTTTCTATAGAATCCACATAATATCGGTCTCAAATTGTCGAAAATTTCGTGCGTTATCCATAATTACAAAACTTTTGTCTCCATCTTGAATAGAGTCGGGGCTAAATTCAACGGTATGTGCTCTTGTGTTCGTTCATTTGAGGAAATTTTCATTTTGCTTTAAACTGGGATATCAGTCATACTTCACTTGTTTATAACTTTTTTCCAGTAAAAGTAAACTTTTCAAAATTGTTATCAAATTGTGTGCATTTTTCGTTTAGTCAATGTTTACAGGGATTTTTCATTTGGTCAGATAGTAAAAATTACAGCTTTCACCATGTGCACGGTATGTTGTCTGACAATTTACAGCGTCCGAAATCGAGTGTGCACAAGAAGACTGCATTTCTAATTATTCCTTTCTATAGAATCCACATAATATCGGTCTCAAATTGTCGAAAATTTCGTGCGTTATCCATAATTACAAAACTTTTGTCTCCATCTTGAATAGAGTCGGGGCTAAATTCAACGGTATGTGCTCTTGTGTTCGTTCATTTGAGAAAATTTTCATTTCGCTTTAAACTGGGATATCAGTCATACTTCACTTGTTTATAACTTTTTTCCAGTAAAATAAATCTATTCAAAATTGGTATCAAATTGTGTGCATTTTTTCGTTTAGTCAATGTTTACAGGGATTTTTCATTTGGTCAGATAGTAAAAATTACAGCTTTCACCATGTGCGTGGTATGTCGTCTGACAATTTACAGCGTCCGAAATCGAGTGTGCACAAGAAGACTGCATTTCTAATTATTCCTTTCTATAGAATCCACATAATATCGGTGTCAAATTGTCCAGACTTTCGTGCGTTATTCATAATTACAAAACTTTTGTCTCCATCTTGAATAGAGTCGGGGCTAAATTCAACGGTATGTGCTCTTGTGTTCGTTCATTTGAGGAAATTTTCATTTCGCTTTAAACTGGGATAACAGTCATACTTCACTTGTTTATAACTTTTTTCCAGTAAAAGTAAACTTTTCAAAATTGTTATCAAATTGTGTGCATTTTTCGTTTAGTCAATGTTTACAGGGATTTTTCATTTGGTCAGATAGTAAAAATTACAGCTTTCACCATGTGCACGGTATTATTGTCTGACAATTTACAGCGTCCGAAATCCAGTGTGCACAAGAAGACTGCATTTTTAATTATTCCTTTCTATAGAATCCACATAATATCGGTCTCAAATTGTCGAAAATTTCGTGCGTTATCCATAATTACAAAATTTTTGTCTCCATATTGATTAGAGTCGGGGCTAAATTCAACGGTATGTGGTCTTGTGTTCGTTCATTTGAGGAAATTTTCATGCGACCCTAAACTGGGAGATCAGTCATACTTCACTTGTTTATAACTTTTTTCCAGTAAAAGAAATCTATTCAAAATTGGTATCAAATTGTGTGCATTTTTTCGTTTAGTCAATGTTTACAGGGATTTTTCATTTGGTCAGATAGTAAAAATTACAGCTTTCACCATGTGCGTGTTATGTCGTCTGACAATTTACAGCGTCCGAAATCGAGTGTGCACAAGAAGACTGCATTTCTAATTATTCCTTTCTGTAGAATCCACATAATATCGGTGTCAAATTGTCGAGAATTTCGTGCGTTATTCATAATTACAAAACTTTTGTCTCCATCTTGAATAGAGTCGGGGATAAATTCAACGGTATGTGCTCTTGTGTTCGTTCATTTGGGAAAATTTTCATTTCGCTTTAAACTGGCATATCAGTCATACTTCACTTGTTTATAACTTTTTTCCAGTAAAAGAAATCTATTCAAAATTGGTATCAAATTGTGTGCATTTTTTCGTTTAGTCAATGTTTACAGGGATTTTTCATTTGGTCAGATAGTAAAAATTACAGCTTTCACCATGTGCACGGTATGTTGTCTGACAATTTACAGCGTCCGAAATCCAGTGTGCACAAGAAGACTGCATTTCTAATTATTCCTTTCTATAGAATCCACATAATATCGGTCTCAAATTGTCGAAAATTTCGTGCGGTATCCATAATTACAAAACTTTTGTCTCCATCTTGAATAGAGTCGGGGCTAAATTCAACGGTATGTGCTCTTGTGTTCGTTCATTTGAGAAAATTTTCATTTCGCTTTAAACTGGGATATCAGTCATACTTCACTTGTTTATAACTTTTTTCCAGTAAAAGAAATCTATTCAAAATTGGTATCAAATTGTGTGCATTTTTTCGTTTAGTCAATGTTTACAGGGATTTTTCATTTGGTCAGATAGTAAAAATTACAGCTTTCACCATGTGCGTGGTATGTCGTCTGACAATTTACAGCGTCCGAAATCGAGTGTGCACAAGAAGACTGCATTTCTAATTATTCCTTTCTATAGAATCCACATAATATCGATGTCAAATTGTCGAGAATTTCGTGCGTTATTCATAATTACAAAACTTTTGTCTCCATCTTGAATAGAGTCGGGGCTAAATTCAACAGTATGTGCTCTTGTGTTCGTTCATTTGAGAAAATTTTCATTTCGCTTTAAACTGGCATATCAGTCATACTTCACTTGTTTATAACTTTTTTCCAGTAAAACAAATCTATTCAAAATTGGTATCAAATTGTGTGCATTTTTTCGTTTAGTCAATGTTTACAGGGATTTTTCATTTGGTCAGATAGTAAAAATTACAGCTTTCACCATGTGCGTGGTATGTCGTCTGACAATTTACAGCGTCCGAAATCGAGTGTGCACAAGAAGACTGCATTTCTAATTATTCCTTTCTATAGAATCCACATAATATCGGTGTCAAATTGTCCAGATTTTCGTGCGTTATTCATAATTACAAAACTTTTGTCTCCATCTTGAATAGAGTCGGGGCTAAATTCAACGGTATGTGCTCTTGTGTTCGTTCATTTGAGGAAATTTTCATTTCGCTTTAAACTGGGATAACAGTCATACTTCACTTGTTTATAACTTTTTTCCAGTAAAAGTAAACTTTTCAAAATTGTTATCAAATTGTGTGCATTTTTCGTTTAGTCAATGTTTACAGGGATTTTTCATTTGGTCAGATAGTAAAAATTACAGCTTTCACCATGTGCACGGTATTATTGTCTGACAATTTACAGCGTCCGAAATCCAGTGTGCACAAGAAGACTGCATTTTTAATTATTCCTTTCTATAGAATCCACATAATATCGGTCTCAAATTGTCGAAAATTTCGTGCGTTATCCATAATTACAAAATTTTTGTCTCCATATTGATTAGAGTCGGGGCTAAATTCAACGGTATGTGGTCTTGTGTTCGTTCATTTGAGGAAATTTTCATGCGACCCTAAACTGGGAGATCAGTCATACTTCACTTGTTTATAACTTTTTTCCAGTAAAAGAAATCTATTCAAAATTGGTATCAAATTGTGTGCATTTTTTCGTTTAGTCAATGTTTACAGGGATTTTTCATTTGGTCAGATAGTAAAAATTACAGCTTTCACCATGTGCGTGTTATGTCGTCTGACAATTTACAGCGTCCGAAATCGAGTGTGCACAAGAAGACTGCATTTCTAATTATTCCTTTCTGTAGAATCCACATAATATCGGTGTCAAATTGTCGAGAATTTCGTGCGTTATTCATAATTACAAAACTTTTGTCTCCATCTTGAATAGAGTCGGGGATAAATTCAACGGTATGTGCTCTTGTGTTCGTTCATTTGGGAAAATTTTCATTTCGCTTTAAACTGGCATATCAGTCATACTTCACTTGTTTATAACTTTTTTCCAGTAAAAGAAATCTATTCAAAATTGGTATCAAATTGTGTGCATTTTTTCGTTTAGTCAATGTTTACAGGGATTTTTCATTTGGTCAGATAGTAAAAATTACAGCTTTCACCATGTGCACGGTATGTTGTCTGACAATTTACAGCGTCCGAAATCCAGTGTGCACAAGAAGACTGCATTTCTAATTATTCCTTTCTATAGAATCCACATAATATCGGTCTCAAATTGTCGAAAATTTCGTGCGGTATCCATAATTACAAAACTTTTGTCTCCATCTTGAATAGAGTCGGGGCTAAATTCAACGGTATGTGCTCTTGTGTTCGTTCATTTGAGAAAATTTTCATTTCGCTTTAAACTGGGATATCAGTCATACTTCACTTGTTTATAACTTTTTTCCAGTAAAAGAAATCTATTCAAAATTGGTATCAAATTGTGTGCATTTTTTCGTTTAGTCAATGTTTACAGGGATTTTTCATTTGGTCAGATAGTAAAAATTACAGCTTTCACCATGTGCGTGGTATGTCGTCTGACAATTTACAGCGTCCGAAATCGAGTGTGCACAAGAAGACTGCATTTCTAATTATTCCTTTCTATAGAATCCACATAATATCGATGTCAAATTGTCGAGAATTTCGTGCGTTATTCATAATTACAAAACTTTTGTCTCCATCTTGAATAGAGTCGGGGCTAAATTCAACAGTATGTGCTCTTGTGTTCGTTCATTTGAGAAAATTTTCATTTCGCTTTAAACTGGCATATCAGTCATACTTCACTTGTTTATAACTTTTTTCCAGTAAAACAAATCTATTCAAAATTGGTATCAAATTGTGTGCATTTTTTCGTTTAATCAATGTTTACAGGGATTTTTCATTTGGTCAGATAGTAAAAATTACAGCTTTCACCATATGCACGGTATGTTGTCTGACAATTTACAGCGTCCGAAATCCAGTGTGCACAAGAAGACTGCATTTCTAATTATTCCTTTCTATAGAATCCACATAATATCGGTCTCAAATTGTCGAAAATTTCGTGCGTTATCCATAATTACAAAACTTTTGTCTCCATCTTGAATAGAGTCGGGGCTAAATTCAACGGTATGTGCTCTTGTGTTCGTTCATTTGAGGAAATTTTCATTTCGCTTTAAACTGGGATATCAGTCATACTTCACTTGTTTATAACTTTTTTCCAGTAAAAGAAATCTATTCAAAATTGGTATCAAATTGTGTGCATTTTTTCGTTTAGTCAATGTTTACAGGGATTTTTCATTTGGTCAGATAGTAAAAATTACAGCTTTCACCATGTGCACGGTATGTTGTCTGACAATTTACAGCGTCCGAAATCCAGTGTGCACAAGAAGACTGCATTTCTAATTATTCCTTTCTATAGAATCCACATAATATCGGTCTCAAATTGTCGAAAATTTCGTGCGGTATCCATAATTACAAAACTTTTGTCTCCATCTTGAATAGAGTCGGGGCTAAATTCAACGGTATGTGCTCTTGTGTTCGTTCATTTGAGAAAATTTTCATTTCGCTTTAAACTGGGATATCAGTCATACTTCACTTGTTTATAACTTTTTTCCAGTAAAAGAAATCTATTCAAAATTGGTATCAAATTGTGTGCATTTTTTCGTTTAGTCAATGTTTACAGGGATTTTTCATTTGGTCAGATAGTAAAAATTACAGCTTTCACCATGTGCGTGGTATGTCGTCTGACAATTTACAGCGTCCGAAATCGAGTGTGCACAAGAAGACTGCATTTCTAATTATTCCTTTCTATAGAATCCACATAATATCGATGTCAAATTGTCGAGAATTTCGTGCGTTATTCATAATTACAAAACTTTTGTCTCCATCTTGAATAGAGTCGGGGCTAAATTCAACAGTATGTGCTCTTGTGTTCGTTCATTTGAGAAAATTTTCATTTCGCTTTAAACTGGCATATCAGTCATACTTCACTTGTTTATAACTTTTTTCCAGTAAAACAAATCTATTCAAAATTGGTATCAAATTGTGTGCATTTTTTCGTTTAATCAATGTTTACAGGGATTTTTCATTTGGTCAGATAGTAAAAATTACAGCTTTCACCATATGCACGGTATGTTGTCTGACAATTTACAGCGTCCGAAATCCAGTGTGCACAAGAAGACTGCATTTCTAATTATTCCTTTCTATAGAATCCACATAATATCGGTCTCAAATTGTCGAAAATTTCGTGCGTTATCCATAATTACAAAACTTTTGTCTCCATCTTGAATAGAGTCGGGGCTAAATTCAACGGTATGTGCTCTTGTGTTCGTTCATTTGAGGAAATTTTCATTTCGCTTTAAACTGGGATATCAGTCATACTTCACTTGTTTATAACTTTTTTCCAGTAAAAGAAATCTATTCAAAATTGGTATCAAATTGTGTGCATTTTTTCGTTTAGTCAATGTTTACAGGGATTTTTCATTTGGTCAGATAGTAAAAATTACAGCTTTCACCATGTGCGTGGTATGTCGTCTGACAATTTACAGCGTCCGAAATCGAGTGTGCACAAGAAGACTGCATTTCTAATTATTCCTTTCTATAGAATCCACATAATATCGGTGTCAAATTGTCGAGAATTTCGTGCGTTATTCATAATTACAAAACTTTTGTCTCCATCTTGAATAGAGTCGGGGCTAAATTCAACAGTATGTGCTCTTGTGTTCGTTCATTTGAGAAAATTTTCATTTCGCTTTAAACTGGCATATCAGTCATACTTCACTTGTTTATAACTTTTTTCCAGTAAAACAAATCTATTCAAAATTGGTATCAAATTGTGTGCATTTTTTCGTTTAATCAATGTTTACAGGGATTTTTCATTTGGTCAGATAGTAAAAATTACAGCTTTCACCATGTGCACGGTATGTTGTCTGACAATTTACAGCGTCCGAAATCCAGTGTGCACAAGAAGACTGCATTTCTAATTATTCCTTTCTATAGAATCTACATAATATCGGTCTCAAATTGTCGAAAATTTCGTGCGTTATCCATAATTACGAAACTTTTGTCTCCATCTTGAATAGTGTCGGGGCTAAATTCAACGGTATGTGCTCGTGTGTTCGTTCATTTGAGGAAATTTTCATGCGGCCCTGAACTTGGAGATCAGTCATACTTCACTTGTTTATAACTTTTTTCCAGTAAAAGAAATCTATTCAAAATTGGTATCAAATTGTGTGCATTTTTTCGTTTAGTCAATGTTTACAGGGATTTTTCATTTGGTCAGATAGTAAAGATTACAGCTTTCACCATGTGCACGGTATGTTGTCTGACAATTTACAGCGTCCGAAATCCAGTGTGCACAAGAAGACTGCATTTCTAATTATTCCTTTCTATAGAATCCACATAATATCGGTCTCAAATTGTCGAAAATTTCGTGCGTTATCCATAATTACAAAACTTTTGTCTCCATCTTGAATAGAGTCGGGGCTAAATTCAACGGTATGTGCTCTTGTGTTCGTTCATTTGAGGAAATTTTCATGCGGCCCTGAACTTGGAGATCAGTCATACTTCACTTGTTTATAACTTTTTTCCAGTAAAAGAAATCTATTCAAAATTGGTATCAAATTGTGTGCATTTTTTCGTTTAGTCAATGTTTACAGGGATTTTTCATTTGGTCAGATAGTAAAGATTACAGCTTTCACCATGTGCACGGTATGTTGTCTGACAATTTACAGCGTCCGAAATCCAGTGTGCACAAGAAGACTGCATTTCTAATTATTCCTTTCTATAGAATCCACATAATATCGGTCTCAAATTGTCGAAAATTTCGTGCGTTATCCATAATTACAAAACTTTTGTCTCCATCTTGAATAGAGTCGGGGCTAAATTCAACGGTATGTGCTCTTGTGTTCGTTCATTTGGGGAAATTTTCATTTCGCTTTAAACTGGGATATCAGTCATACTTCACTTGTTTATAACTTTTTTCCAGTAAAAGTAAACTTTTCAAAATTGTTATCAAATTGTGTGCATTTTTCGTTTAGTCAATGTTTACAGGGATTTTTCATTTGGTCAGATAGTAAAAATTACAGCTTTCACCATGTGCACGGTATGTTGTCTGACAATTTACAGCGTCCGAAATCCAGTGTGCACAAGAAGACTGCATTTCTAATTATTCCTTTCTATAGAATCCACATAATATCGGTCTCAAATTGTCGAAAATTTCGTGCGTTATCCATAATTACAAAACTTTTGTCTCCATCTTGAATAGAGTCGGGGCTAAATTCAACGGTATGTGCTCTTGTGTTCGTTCATTTGAGGAAATTTTCATTTCGCTTTAAACTGGGATATCAGTCATACTTCACTTGTTTATAACTTTTTTCCAGTAAAAGAAATCTATTCAAAATTGGTATCAAATTGTGTGCATTTTTTCGTTTAGTCAATGTTTACAGGGATTTTTCATTTGGTCAGATAGTAAAAATTACAGCTTTCACCATGTGCGTGGTATGTCGTCTGACAATTTACAGCGTCCGAAATCGAGTGTGCACAAGAAGACTGCATTTCTAATTATTCCTTTCTATAGAATCCACATAATATCGGTATCAAATTGTCGAGAATTTCGTGCGTTATTCATAATTACAAAACTTTTGTCTCCATCTTGAATAGAGTCGGGGCTAAATTCAACGGTATGTGCTCTTGTGTTCGTTCATTTGAGGAAATTTTCATGCGGCCCTGAACTTGGAGATCAGTCATACTTCACTTGTTTATAACTTTTTTCCAGTAAAAGAAATCTATTCAAAATTGGTATCAAATTGTGTGCATTTTTCGTTTAGTCAATGTTTACAGGGATTTTTCATTTGGTCAGATAGTAAAAATTACAGCTTTCACCATGTGCGTGGTATGTCGTCTGACAATTTACAGCGTCCGAAATCGAGAGTGCACAAGAAGACTGCATTTCTAATTATTCCTTTCTATAGAATCCACATAATATCGGTGACAAATTGTCGAGAATTTCGTGCGTTATTCATAATTACAAAATTGTGTCTCCATCTTGAATAGTGTCGGGCCTAAATTCAACGGTATGTGCTCGTGTGTTCGTTCATTTGAGGAAATTTTCATGCGGCCCTGAACTTGGAGATCAGTCATACTTCACTTGTTTATAACTTTTTTGCAGTAAAAGAAATCTATTCAAAATTGGTATCAAATTGTGTGCATTTTTTCGTTTAGTCAATGTTTACAGGGATTTTTCATTTGGTCAGATAGTAAAAATTACAGCTTTCACCATTTGCACGGTATGTTGTCTGACAATTTACAGCGTCCGAAATCCAGTGTGCACAAGAAGACTGCATTTCTAATTATTCCTTTCTATAGAATCCACATAATATCGGTCTATAATTGTCGAAAATTTCGTGCGTTATCCATAATTACAAAACTTTTGTCTCCATCTTGAATAGAGTCCGGGCTAAATTCAACGGTATGTGCTCTTTTGTTCGTTCATTTGAGGAAATTTTCATTTCGCTTTAAACTGGGATATCAGTCATACTTCACTTGTTTATAACTTTTTTCCAGTAAAAGTAAACTTTTCAAAATTGTTATCAAATTGTGTGCATTTTTCGTTTAGTCAATGTTTACAGGGATTTTTCATTTGGTCAGATAGTAAAAATTACAGCTTTCACCATGTGCACGGTATGTTGTCTGACAATTTACAGCGTCCGAAATCCAGTGTGCACAAGAAGACTGCATTTCTAATTATTCCTTTCTATAGAATCCACATAATATCGGTCTCAAATTGTCGAAAATTTCGTGCGGTATCCATAATTACAAAACTTTTGTCTCCATCTTGAATAGAGTCGGGGCTAAATTCAACGGTATGTGCTCTTGTGTTCGTTCATTTGAGAAAATTTTCATTTCGCTTTAAACTGGGATATCAGTCATACTTCACTTGTTTATAACTTTTTTCCAGTAAAAGAAATCTATTCAAAATTGGTATCAAATTGTGTGAATTTTTTCGTTTAGTCAATGTTTACAGGGATTTTTCATTTGGTCAGATAGTAAAAATTACAGCTTTCACCATGTGCGTGGTATGTCGTCTGACAATTTACAGCGTCCGAAATCGAGTGTGCACAAGAAGACTGCATTTCTAATTATTCCTTTCTATAGAATCCACATAATGTCGGTGTCACATTGTCCAGAATTTCGTGCGTTATTCATAATTACAAAACTTTTGTCTCCATCTTGAATAGAGTCGGGGCTAAATTCAACGGTATGTGCTCTTGTGTTCGTTCATTTGAGGAAATTTTCATTTCGCTTTAAACGGGGATAACAGTCATACTTCACTTGTTTATAACTTTTTTCCAGTAAAAGTAAACTTTTCAAAATTGTTATCAAATTGTGTGCATGTTTCGTTTAGTCAATGTTTACAGGGATTTTTCATTTGGTCAGATAGTAAAAATTAGAGCTTTCACCATGTGCACGGTATGTTGTCTGACAATTTACAGCGTCCGAAATCCAGTGTGCACAAGAAGACTGCATTTCTAATTATTCCTTTCTATAGAATCCACATAATATCGGTCTCAAATTGTCGAAGATTTCGTGCGTTATCCATAATTACAAAACTTTTGTCTCCATCTTGAATAGAGTCGGGGCTAAATTCAACGGTATGTGCTCTTGTGTTCGTTCATTTGAGGAAATTTTCATTTCGCTTTAAACTGGGATATCAGTCATACTTCACTTGTTTATAACTTTTTTCCAGTAAAAGAAATCTATTCCAAATTGGTATCAAATTGTGTGCATTTTTTCGTTTAGTCAATGTTTACAGGGATTTTTCATTTGGTCAGATAGTAAAAATTACAGCTTTCACCATGTGCGTGGTATGTCGTCTGACAATTTACAGCGTCCGAAATCGAGTGTGCACAAGAAGACTGCATTTCTAATTATTCCTTTCTATAGAATCCACATAATATCGGTGTCAAATTGTCGAGAATTTCGTGCGTTATTCATAATTACAAAATTTTGTCTCCATCTTGAATAGTGTCGGGGCTAAATTCAACGGTATGTGCTCGTGTGTTCGTTCATTTGAGGAAATTTTCATGCGGCCCTGAACTTGGAGATCAGTCATACTTCACTTGTTTATAACTTTTTTCCAGTAAAAGAAATCTATTCAAAATTGGTATCAAATTGTGTGCATTTTTTCGTTTAGTCAATGTTTACAGGGATTTTTCATTTGGTCAGATAGTAAAAATTACAGCTTTCATCATTTGCACGGTATGTTGTCTGACAATTTACAGCGTCCGAAATCCAGTGTGCACAAGAAGACTGCATTTCTAATTATTCCTTTCTATAGAATCCACATAATATCGGTCTCAAATTGTCGAAAATTTCGTGCGTTATCCATAATTACAAAACTTTTGTCTCCATCTTGAATAGAGTCCGGGCTAAATTCAACGGTATGTGCTCTTGTGTTCGTTCATTTGAAGAAATTTTCATTTCGCTTTAAACGGGGATAACAGTCATACTTCACTTGTTTATAACTTTTTTCCAGTAAAAGTAAACTTTTCAAAATTGTTATCAAATTGTGTGCATGTTTCGTTTAGTCAATGTTTACAGGGATTTTTCATTTGGTCAGATAGTAAAAATTAGAGCTTTCACCATGTGCACGGTATGTTGTCTGACAATTTACAGCGTCCGAAATCCAGTGTGCACAAGAAGACTGCATTTCTAATTATTCCTTTCTATAGAATCCACATAATATCGGTCTCAAATTGTCGAAAATTTCGTGCGTTATCCATAATTACAAAACTTTTGTCTCCATCTTGAATAGAGTCGGGGCTAAATTCAACGGTATGTGCTCTTGTGTTCGTTCATTTGAGGAAATTTTCATTTCGCTTTAAACTGGGATATCAGTCATACTTCACTTGTTTATAACTTTTTTCCAGTAAAAGTAAACTTTTCAAAGTTGGTATCAAATTGTGTGCATTTTTTCGTTTAGTCAATGTTTACAGGGATTTTTCATTTGGTCAGATAGTAAAAATTACAGCTTTCACCATGTGCGTGGTATGTCGTCTGACAATTTACAGCGTCCGAAATCGAGTGTGCACAAGAAGACTGCATTTCTAATTATTCCTTTCTATAGAATCCACATAATATCGGTGTCAAATTGTCGAGAATTTCGTGCGTTATTCATAATTACAAAATTTTGTCTCCATCTTGAATAGTGTCGGGGCTAAATTCAACGGTATGTGCTCGTGTGTTCGTTCATTTGAGGAAATTTTCATGCGGCCCTGAACTTGGAGATCAGTCATACTTCACTTGTTTATAACTTTTTTCCAGTAAAAGAAATCTATTCAAAATTGGTATCAAATTGTGTGCATTTTTTCGTTTAGTCAATGTTTACAGGGATTTTTCATTTGGTCAGATAGTAAAAATTACAGCTTTCATCATTTGCACGGTATGTTGTCTGACAATTTACAGCGTCCGAAATCCAGTGTGCACAAGAAGACTGCATTTCTAATTATTCCTTTCTATAGAATCCACATAATATCGGTCTCAAATTGTCGAAAATTTCGTGCGTTATCCATAATTACAAAACTTTTGTCTCCATCTTGAATAGAGTCCTGTCTAAATTCAACGGTATGTGCTCTTGTGTTCGTTCATTTGAAGAAATTTTCATTTCGCTTTAAACGGGGATAACAGTCATACTTCACTTGTTTATAACTTTTTTCCAGTAAAAGTAAACTTTTCAAAATTGTTATCAAATTGTGTGCATGTTTCGTTTAGTCAATGTTTACAGGGATTTTTCATTTGTTCAGATAGTAAAAATTAGAGCTTTCACCATGTGCACGGTATGTTGTCTGACAATTTACAGCGTCCGAAATCCAGTGTGCACAAGAAGACTGCATTTCTAATTATTCCTTTCTATAGAATCCACATAATATCGGTCTCAAATTGTCGAAAATTTCGTGCGTTATCCATAATTACAAAACTTTTGTCTCCATCTTGAATAGAGTCGGGGCTAAATTCAACGGTATGTGCTCTTGTGTTCGTTCATTTGAGGAAATTTTCATTTCGCTTTAAACTGGGATATCAGTCATACTTCACTTGTTTATAACTTTTTTCCAGTAAAAGTAAACTTTTCAAAGTTGGTATCAAATTGTGTGCATTTTTTCGTTTAGTCAATGTTTACAGGGATTTTTCATTTGGTCAGATAGTAAAAATTACAGCTTTCACCATGTGCGTGGTATGTCGTCTGACAATTTACAGCGTCCGAAATCGAGTGTGCACAAGAAGACTGCATTTCTAATTATTCCTTTCTATAGAATCCACATAATATCGGTGTCAAATTGTCGAGAATTTCGTGCGTTATTCATAATTACAAAATTTTGTCTCCATCTTGAATAGTGTCGGGGCTAAATTCAACGGTATGTGCTCGTGTGTTCGTTCATTTGAGGAAATTTTCATGCGGCCCTGAACTTGGAGATCAGTCATACTTCACTTGTTTATAACTTTTTTCCAGTAAAAGAAATCTATTCAAAATTGGTATCAAATTGTGTGCATTTTTTCGTTTAGTCAATGTTTACAGGGATTTTTCATTTGGTCAGATAGTAAAAATTACAGCTTTCATCATTTGCACGGTATGTTGTCTGACAATTTACAGCGTCCGAAATCCAGTGTGCACAAGAAGACTGCATTTCTAATTATTCCTTTCTATAGAATCCACATAATATCGGTCTCAAATTGTCGAAAATTTCGTGCGTTATCCATAATTACAAAACTTTTGTCTCCATCTTGAATAGAGTCCGGGCTAAATTCAACGGTATGTGCTCTTGTGTTCGTTCATTTGAGGAAATTTTCATTTCGCTTTAAACTGGGATATCAGTCATACTTCACTTGTTTATAACTTTTTTCCAGTAAAAGTAAACTTTTCAAAATTGTTATCAAATTGTGTGCATTTTTCGTTTAGTCAATGTTTACAGGGATTTTTCATTTGGTCAGATAGTGAAAATTACAGCTTTCACCATGTGCACGGTATGTTGTCTGACAATTTCCAGCGTCCGAAATCCAGTGTGCACAAGAAGACTGCATTTCTAATTATTCCTTTCTATAGAATCCACATAATATCGGTCTCAAATTGTCGAAAATTTCGTGCGGTATCCATAATTACAAAACTTTTGTGTCCATCTTGAATAGAGTCGGGGCTAAATTCAACGGTATGTGCTCTTGTGTTCGTTCATTTGAGAAAATTTTCATTTCGCTTTAAACTGGGATATCAGTCATACTTCACTTGTTTATAACTTTTTTCCAGTAAAAGAAATCTATTCAAAATTGGTATCAAATTGTGTGCATTTTTTCGTTTAGTCAATGTTTACAGGGATTTTTCATTTGGTCAGATAGTAAAAATTACAGCTTTCACCATGTGCGTGGTATGTCGTCTGACAATTTACAGCGTCCGAAATCGAGTGTGCACAAGAAGACTGCATTTCTAATTATTCCTTTCTATAGAATCCACATAATATCGGTGTCACATTGTCCAGAATTTCGTGCGTTATTCATAATTACAAAACTTTTGTCTCCATCTTGAATAGAGTCGGGGCTAAATTCAACGGTATGTGCTCTTGTGTTCGTTCATTTGAGGAAATTTTCATTTCGCTTTAAACGGGGATAACAGTCATACTTCACTTGTTTATAACTTTTTTCCAGTAAAAGTAAACTTTTCAAAATTGTTATCAAATTGTGTGTATTTTTCGTTTAGTCAATGTTTACAGGGATTTTTCATTTGGTCAGATAGTAAAAATTACAGCTTTCACCATGTGCGTGGTATGTCGTCTGACAATTTACAGCGTCCGAAATCGAGTGTGCACAAGAAGACTGCATTTCTAATTATTCCTTTCTATAGAATCCACATAATATCGGTGTCAAATTGTCGAGAATTTCGTGCGTTATTCATAATTACAAAACTTTTGTCTCCATCTTGAATAGAGTCGGGGCTAAATTCAACAGTATGTGCTCTTGTGTTCGTTCATTTGAGAAAATTTTCATTTCGCTTTAAACTGGCATATCAGTCATACTTCACTTGTTTATAACTTTTTTCCAGTAAAACAAATCTATTCAAAATTGGTATCAAATTGTGTGCATTTTTTCGTTTAATCAATGTTTACAGGGATTTTTCATTTGGTCAGATAGTAAAAATTACAGCTTTCACCATATGCACGGTATGTTGTCTGACAATTTACAGCGTCCGAAATCCAGTGTGCACAAGAAGACTGCATTTCTAATTATTCCTTTCTATAGAATCCACATAATATCGGTCTCAAATTGTCGAAAATTTCGTGCGTTATCCATAATTACAAAACTTTTGTCTCCATCTTGAATAGAGTCCGGGCTAAATTCAACGGTATGTGCTCTTGTGTTCGTTCATTTGAGGAAATTTTCATTTCGCTTTAAACTGGGATATCAGTCATACTTCACTTGTTTATAACTTTTTTCCAGTAAAAGAAATCTATTCAAAATTGGTATCAAATTGTGTGCATTTTTTCGTTTAGTCAATGTTTACAGGGATTTTTCATTTGGTCAGATAGTAAAAATTACAGCTTTCACCATGTGCGTGGTATGTCGTCTGACAATTTACAGCGTCCGAAATCGAGTGTGCACAAGAAGACTGCATTTCTAATTATTCCTTTCTATAGAATCCACATAATATCGGTGTCAAATTGTCGAGAATTTCGTGCGTTATTCATAATTACAAAACTTTTGTCTCCATCTTGAATAGAGTCGGGGCTAAATTCAACGGTATGTGCTCTTGTGTTCGTTCATTTGAGGAAATTTTCATGCGGCTCTGAACTTGGAGATCAGTCATACTTCACTTGTTTATAACTTTTTTCCAGTAAAAGAAATCTATTCAAAATTGGTATCAAATTGTGTGCATTTTTTCGTTTAGTCAATGTTTACAGGGATTTTTCATTTGGTCAGATAGTAAAGATTACAGCTTTCACCATGTGCACGGTATGTTGTCTGACAATTTACAGCGTCCGAAATCCAGTGTGCACAAGAAGACTGCATTTCTAATTATTCCTTTCTATAGAATCCACATAATATCGGTCTCAAATTGTCGAAAATTTCGTGCGTTATCCATAATTACAAAACTTTTGTCTCCATCTTGAATAGAGTCGGGGCTAAATTCAACGGTATGTGCTCTTGTGTTCGTTCATTTGGGGAAATTTTCATTTCGCTTTAAACTGGGATATCAGTCATACTTCACTTGTTTATAACTTTTTTCCAGTAAAAGTAAACTTTTCAAAATTGTTATAAAATTGTGTGCATTTTTCGTTTAGTCAATGTTTACAGGGATTTTTCATTTGGTCAGATAGTAAAAATTACAGCTTTCACCATGTGCACGGTATGTTGTCTGACAATTTACAGCGTCCGAAATCCAGTGTGCACAAGAAGACTGCATTTTTAATTATTCTTTCTATAGAATCCACATAATATCGGTCTCAAATTGTCGAAAATTTCGTGCGTTATCCATAATTACAAAACTTTTGTCTCCATCTTGAATAGAGTCGGGGCTAAATTCAACGGTATGTGCTCTTGTGTTCGTTCATTTGAGGAAATTTTCATTTTGCTTTAAACTGGGATATCAGTCATACTTCACTTGTTTATAACTTTTTTCCAGTAGAAGTAAACTTTTCAAAATTGTTATCAAATTGTGTGCATTTTTCGTTTAGTCAATGTTTACAGGGATTTTTCATTTGGTCAGATAGTAAAAATTACAGCTTTCACCATGTGCACGGTATGTTGTCTGACAATTTACAGCGTCCGAAATCCAGTGTGCACAAGAAGACTGCATTTCTAATTATTCCTTTCTATAGAATCCACATAATATCGGTCTCAAATTGTCGAAAATTTCGTGCCTTATCCATAATTACAAAACTTTTGTCTCCATCTTGAATAGAGTCGGGGCTAAATTCAACGGTATGTGCTCTTGTGTTCGTTCATTTGAGAAAATTTTCATTTCGCTTTAAACTGGGATATCAGTCATACTTCACTTGTTTATAACTTTTTTCCAGTAAAATAAACCTATTCAAAATTGGTATCAAATTGTGTGCATTTTTTCGTTTAGTCAATGTTTACAGGGATTTTTCATTTGGTCAGATAGTAAAAATTACAGCTTTCACCATGTGCGTGGTATGTCGTCTGACAATTTACAGCGTCCGAAATCGAGTGTGCACAAGAAGACTGCATTTCTAATCATTCCTTTCTATAGAATCCACATAATATCGGTGTCAAATTGTCCAGATTTTCGTGCGTTATTCATAATTACAAAACTTTTGTCTCCATCTTGAATAGAGTCGGGGCTAAATTCAACGGTATGTGCTCTTGTGTTCGTTCATTTGAGGAAATTTTCATTTCGCTTTAAACTGGGATAACAGTCATACTTCACTTGTTTATAACTTTTTTCCAGTAAAAGTAAACTTTTCAAAATTGTTATCAAATTGTGTGCATTTTTCGTTTAGTCAATGTTTACAGGGATTTTTCATTTGGTCAGATAGTAAAAATTACAGCTTTCACCATGTGCACGGTATGTTGTCTGACAATTTACAGCGTCCGAAATCCAGTGTGCACAAGAAGACTGCATTTTTAATTATTCCTTTCGATAGAATCCACATAATATCGGTCTCAAATTGTCGAAAATTTCGTGCGTTATCCATAATTACAAAATTTTTGTCTCCATATTGATTAGAGTCGGGGCTAAATTCAACGGTATGTGGTCTTGTGTTCGTTCATTTGAGGAAATTTTCATGCGACCCTAAACTGGGAGATCAGTCATACTTCACTTGTTTATAACTTTTTTCCAGTAAAAGAAATCTATTCAAAATTGGTATCAAATTGTGTGCATTTTTTCGTTTAGTCAATGTTTACAGGGATTTTTCATTTGGTCAGATAGTAAAAATTACAGCTTTCACCATGTGCGTGTTATGTCGTCTGACAATTTACAGCGTCCGAAATCGAGTGTGCACAAGAAGACTGCATTTCTAATTATTCCTTTCTGTAGAATCCACATAATATCGGTGTCAAATTGTCGATAATTTCGTGCGTTATTCATAATTACAAAACTTTTGTCTCCATCTTGAATAGAGTCGGGGCTAAATTCAACGGTATGTGCTCTTGTGTTCGTTCATTTGGGAAAATTTTCATTTCGCTTTAAACTGGCATATCAGTCATACTTCACTTGTTTATAACTTTTTTCCAGTAAAAGAAATCTATTCAAAATTGGTATCAAATTGTGTGCATTTTTTCGTTTAGTCAATGTTTACAGGGATTTTTCATTTGGTCAGATAGTAAAAATTACAGCTTTCACCATGTGCACGGTATGTTGTCTGACAATTTACAGCGTCCGAAATCCAGTGTGCACAAGAAGACTGCATTTCTAATTATTCCTTTCTATAGAATCCACATAATATCGGTCTCAAATTGTCGAAAATTTCGTGCGTTATCCATAATTACAAAACTTTTGTCTCCATCTTGAATAGAGTCGGGGCTAAATTCAACGGTATGTGGTCTTGTGTTCGTTCATTTGAGGAAATTTTCATGCGGCCCTAAACTGGGAGATCAGTCATACTTCACTTGTTTATAACTTTTTCCAGTAAAAGAAATCTATTCAAAATTGGTATCAAATTGTGTGCATTTTTTCGTTTAGTCAATGTTTACAGGGATTTTTCATTTGGTCAGATAGTAAAAATTACAGCTTTCACCATGTGCGTGGTATGTCGTCTGACAATTTACAGCGTCCGAAATCGAGTGTGCACAAGAAGACTGCATTTCTAATTATTCCTTTCTATAGAATCCACATAATATCGGTGTCAAATTGTCGAGAATTTCGTGCGTTATTCATAATTACAAAACTTTTGTCTCCATCTTGAATAGAGTCGGGGCTAAATTCAACAGTATGTGCTCTTGTGTTCGTTCATTTGAGAAAATTTTCATTTCGCTTTAAACTGGCATATCAGTCATACTTCACTTGTTTATAACTTTTTTCCAGTAAAAGAAATCTATTCAAAATTGGTATCAAATTGTGTGCATTTTTTCGTTTAATCAATGTTTACAGGGATTTTTCATTTGGTCAGATAGTAAAAATTACAGCTTTCACCATGTGCACGGTATGTTGTCTGACAATTTACAGCGTCCGAAATCCAGTGTGCACAAGAAGACTGCATTTCTAATTATTCCTTTCTATAGAATCCACATAATATCGGTCTCAAATTGTCGAAAATTTCGTGCGTTATCCATAATTACAAAACTTTTGTCTCCATCTTGAATAGAGTCGGGGCTAAATTCAACGGTATGTGGTCTTGTGTTCGTTCATTTGAGGAAATTTTCATGCGGCCCTAAACTGGGATATCAGTCATACTTCACTTGTTTATAACTTTTTTCCAGTAAAAGAAATCTATTCAAAATTGGTATCAAATTGTGTGCATTTTTTCGTTTAGTCAATGTTTACAGGGATTTTTCATTTGGTCAGATAGTAAAAATTACAGCTTTCACCATGTGCGTGGTATGTCGTCTGACAATTTACAGCGTCCGAAATCGAGTGTGCACAAGAAGACTGCATTTCTAATTATTCCTTTCTATAGAATCCACATAATATCGGTGTCAAATTGTCGAGAATTTCGTGCGTTATTCATAATTACAAAACTTTTGTCTCCATCTTGAATAGAGTCGGGGCTAAATTCAACGGTATGTGCTCTTGTGTTCGTTCATTTGAGAAAATTTTCATGCGGCCCTGAACTTGGAGATCAGTCATACTTCACTTGTTTATAACTTTTTTCCAGTAAAAGAAATCTATTCAAAATTGGTATCAAATTGTGTGCATTTTTTCGTTTAGTCAATGTTTACAGGTATTTTCATTTGGTCAGATAGTAAAAATTACAGCTTTCACCATGTGCACGGTATGTTGTCTGACAATTTACAGCGTCCGAAATCCAGTGTGCACAAGAAGACTGCATTTCTAATTATTCCTTTCTATAGAATCCACATAATATCGGTCTCAAATTGTCGAAAATTTCGTGCGTTATCCATAATTACAAAACTTTTGTCTCCATCTTGAATAGAGTCGGGGCTAAATTCAACGGTATGTGGTCTTGTGTTCGTTCATTTGAGGAAATTTTCATGCGGCCCTAAACTGGGAGATCAGTCATACTTCACTTGTTTATAACTTTTTTCCAGTAAAAGAAATCTATTCAAAATTGGTATCAAATTGTGTGCATTTTTTCGTTTAGTCAATGTTTACAGGGATTTTTCATTTGGTCAGATAGTAAAAATTACAGCTTTCACCATGTGCGTGGTATGTCGTCTGACAATTTACAGCGTCCGAAATCGAGTGTGCACAAGAAGACTGCATTTCTAATTATTCCTTTCTATAGAATCCACATAATATCGGTGTCAAATTGTCGAGAATTTCGTGCGTTATTCATAATTACAAAACTTTTGTCTCCATCTTGAATAGAGTCGGGGCTAAATTCAACAGTATGTGCTCTTGTGTTCGTTCATTTGAGAAAATTTTCATTTCGCTTTAAACTGGCATAACAGTCATACTTCACTTGTTTATAACTTTTTTCCAGTAAAAGAAATCTATTCAAAATTGGTATCAAATTGTGTGCATTTTTTCGTTTAATCAATGTTTACAGGGATTTTTCATTTGGTCAGATAGTAAAAATTACAGCTTTCACCATGTGCACGGTATGTTGTCTGACAATTTACAGCGTCCGAAATCCAGTGTGCACAAGAAGACTGCATTTCTAATTATTCCTTTCTATAGAATCCACATAATATCGGTCTCAAATTGTTGAAAATTTCGTGCGTTATCCATAATTACAAAACTTTTGTCTCCATCTTGAATAGAGTCGGGGCTAAATTCAACGGTATGTGGTCTTGTGTTCGTTCATTTGAGGAAATTTTCATGCGGCCCTAAACTGGGATATCAGTCATACTTCACTTGTTTATAACTTTTTTCCAGTAAAAGAAATCTATTCAAAATTGGTATCAAATTGTGTGCATTTTTTCGTTTAGTCAATGTTTACAGGGATTTTTCATTTGGTCAGATAGTAAAAATTACAGCTTTCACCATGTGCGTGGTATGTCGTCTGACAATTTACAGCGTCCGAAATCGAGTGTGCACAAGAAGACTGCATTTCTAATTATTCCTTTCTATAGAATCCACATAATATCGGTGTCAAATTGTCGAGAATTTCGTGCGTTATTCATAATTACAAAACTTTTGTCTCCATCTTGAATAGAGTCGGGGCTAAATTCAACGGTATGTGCTCTTGTGTTCGTTCATTTGAGAAAATTTTCATGCGGCCCTGAACTTGGAGATCAGTCATACTTCACTTGTTTATAACTTTTTTCCAGTAAAAGAAATCTATTCAAAATTGGTATCAAATCGTGTGCATTTTTTCGTTTAGTCAATGTTTACATGTATTTTCATTTGGTCAGATAGTAAAAATTACAGCTTTCACCATGTGCACGGTATGTTGTCTGACAATTTACAGCGTCCGAAATCCAGTGTGCACAAGAAGACTGCATTTCTAATTATTCCTTTCTATAGAATCCACATAATATCGGTCTCAAATTGTCGAAAATTTCGTGCGTTATCCATAATTACAAAATTTTTGTCTCCATCTTGAATAGAGTCGGGGCTAAATTCAACGGTATGTGCTCTTGTGTTCGTTCATTTGAGGAAATTTTCATTTCGCTTTAAACTGGGATATCAGTCATACTTCACTTGTTTATAACTTTTTTCCAGTAAAAGTAAACTTTTCAAAATTGTTATCAAATTGTGTGCATTTTTTGTTTAGTCAATGTTTACAGGGATTTTTCATTTGGTCAGATAGTAAAAATTACAGCTTTCACCATGTGCACGGTATGTTGTCTGACAATTTACAGCGTCCGAAATCCAGTGTGCACAAGAAGACTGCATTTCTAATTATTCCTTTCTATAGAATCCACATAATATCGGTCTCAAATTGTCGAAAATTTCGTGCGTTATCCATAATTACAAAACTTTTGTCTCCATCTTGAATAGAGTCGGGGCTAAATTCAACGGTATGTGCTCTTGTGTTCGTTCATTTGGGGAAATTTTCATTTCGCTTTAAACTGGGATATCAGTCATACTTCATTTGTTTATAACTTTTTTCCAGTAAAAGTAAACTTTTCAAAATTGTTATCAAATTGTGTGCATTTTTCGTTTAGTCAATGTTTACAGGGATTTTTCATTTGGTCAGATAGTAAAAATTACAGCTTTCACCATGTGCACGGTATGTTGTCTGACAATTTACAGCGTCCGAAATCCAGTGTGCACAAGAAGACTGCATTTCTAATTATTCCTTTCTATAGAATCCACATAATATCGGTCTCAAATTGTCGAAAATTTCGTGCGTTATCCATAATTACAAAACTTTTGTCTCCATCTTGAATAGAGTCGGGGCTAAATTCAACGGTATGTGCTCTTGTGTTCGTTCATTTGAGAAAATTTTCATTTCGCTTTAAACTGGGATATCAGTCATACTTCACTTGTTTATAACTTTTTTCCAGTAAAAGAAATCTATTCAAAATTGGTATCAAATTGTGTGCATTTTTTCGTTTAGTCAACGTTTACAGGGATTTTTCATTTGGTCAGATAGTAAAAATTACAGCTTTCACCATGTGCGTGGTATGTCGTCTGACAATTTACAGCGTCCGAAATCGAGTGTGCACAAGAATACTGCATTTCTAATTATTACTTTCTATAGAATCCACATAATATCGGTGTCAAATTGTCCAGAATTTCGTGCGTTATTCATAATTACAAAACTTTTGTCTCCATCTTGAACAGAGTCGGCGCTAAATTCAACGGTATGTGCTCTTGTGTTCGTTCATTTGAGGAAATTTTCATTTCGCTTTAAACTGGGATAACAGTCATACTTCACTTGTTTATAACTTTTTTCCAGTAAAAGTAAACTTTTCAAAATTGTTATCAAATTGTGTGCATTTTTCGTTTAGTCAATGTTTACAGGGATTTTTTTATTTGGTCAGATAGTAAAAATTACAGCTTTCACCATGTGCACGGTATGTTGTCTGACAATTTACAGCGTCCGAAATCCAGTGTGCACAAGAAGACTGCATTTTTAATTATTCCTTTCTATAGAATCCACATAATATCGGTCTCAAATTGTCGAAAATTTCGTGCCTTATCCATAATTACAAAACTTTTGTCTCCATCTTGAATAGAGTCGGGGCTAAATTCAACGGTATGTGGTCTTGTGTTCGTTCATTTGAGGAAATTTTCATGCGGCCCTAAACTGGGAGATCAGTCATACTTCACTTGTTTATAAATTTTTCCAGTAAAAGAAATCTATTCAAAATTGGTATCAAATTGTGTGCATTTTTTCGTTTAGTCAATGTTTACAGGGATTTTTCATTTGGTCAGATATTAAAATTACAGCTTTCACCATGTGCACGGTATGTTGTCTGACAATTTACAGCGTCCGAAATCCAGTGTGCACAAGAAGACTGCATTTCTAATTATTCCTTTCTATAGAATCCACATAATATCGGTCTCAAATTGTCAAAAATTTCGTGCGTTATCCATAATTACAAAATTTTGTCTCCATCTTGAATAGAGTCGGGGCTAAATTCAACGGTATGTGGTCTTGTGTTCGTTCATTTGAGGAAATTTTCATGCGGCCCTAAACTGGGAGATCAGTCATACTTCACTTGTTTATAACTTTTTTCCAGTAAAAGAAATCTATTCAAAATTGGTATCAAATTGTGTGCATTTTTTCGTTTAGTCAATGTTTACAGGGATTTTTCATTTGGTCAGATAGTAAAAATTACAGCTTTCACCATGTGCGTGGTATGTCATCTGACAATTTACAGCGTCCGAAATCGAGTGTGCACAAGAAGACTGCATTTCTAATTATTCCTTTCTATAGAATCCACATAATATCGGTGTCAAATTGTCGAGAATTTCGTGCGTTATTCATAATTACAAAACTTTTGTCTCCATCTTGAATAGAGTCGGGGCTAAATTCAACAGTATGTGCTCTTGTGTTCGTTCATTTGAGAAAATTTTCATTTCGCTTTAAACTGGCATATCAGTCATACTTCACTTGTTTATAACTTTTTTCCAGTAAAAGAAATCTATTCAAAATTGGTATCAAATTGTGTGCATTTTTTCGTTTAATCAATGTTTACAGGGATGTTTCATTATGGTTAGATAGTAAAAATTACAGCTTTCACCATGTGCACGGTATGTTGTCTGACAATTTACAGCGTCCGAAATCCAGTGTGCACAAGAAGACTGCATTTCTAATTATTCCTTTCTACAGAATCCACATAATATCGGTCTCAAATTGTCGAAAATTTCGTGCGTTATCCATAATTACAAAACTTTTGTCTCCATCTTGAATAGAGTCGGGGCTAAATTCAACGGTATGTGCTCCTGTGTTCGTTCATTTGAGGAAATTTTCATTTCGCTTTAAACTGGGATATCAGTCATACTTCACTTGTTTATAACTTTTTTCCAGTAAAAGAAATCTATTCAAAATTGGTATCAAATTGTGTGCATTTTTTCGTTTAGTCAATGTTTACAGGGATTTTTCATTTGGTCAGATAGTAAAAATTGCAGCTTTCACCATGTGCGCGGTATGTTGTCTGACAATTTACAGCGTCCGAAATCCAGTGTGCACAAGAAGACTGCATTTCTAATTATTCCTTTCTATAGAATCCACATAATATCGGTCTCAAATTGTCAAAAATTTCGTGCGTTATCCATAATTACAAAACTTTTGTCTCCATCTTGAATAGTGTCGGGGCTAAATTCAACGGTATGTGGTCTTGTGTTCGTTCATTTGAAGAAATTTTCATGCGGCCCTAAACTGGGAGATCAGACATACTTCACTTGTTTATAACTTTTTTTCAATAAAAGAAAACTTTTCAAAATTGGTATCAAATTGTGTGCATTTTTTCGTTTAGTCAATGTTTACAGGGATTTTTCATTTGGTCAGATAGTAAAAATTACATCTTTCACCTTGTGCGTGGTATGTCGTCTGACAATTTACAGCGTCCGAAATCGCGTGTGCACAAGAAGACTGCATTTCGAATTATTCCTTTCTGTAGAATCCACATAATATCGGTGTCAAATTGTCGAGAATTTCGTGCTTTATGCATAATTACAAAACTTTTGTCTCCATCTTGAATAGTGTCGGGGCTAAATTCAACGGTATGTGGTCTTGTGTTCGTTCATTTGAAGAAATTTTCATGCGGCCCTAAACTGGGAGATCAGTCATATTTCACTTGTTTATAACTTTTTTCCAGTGAAAGAAAACTTTTCAAAATTGGTATCAAATTGTGTTCATTTTTTCGTTTAGTCAATGTTTACAGGGATTTTTCATTTGGTCAGATAGTAAAAATTACAGCTTTCACCATGTGCGTTGTATGTTGTCTGACAATTTACAGCGTCCGAAATCCAATGTGCACAAAAAGACTGCATTTCTAATTATTCCTTTCTCTAGAATCCACATAATATCGGTGTCAAATTGTCGAGAATTTCGTGCGTTATGCATAATTACAAAACTTTTGTCTCCATCTTGAATAGAGTCGGGGCTAAATTCAACGGTATGTGCTCTTGTGTTCGTTCATTTGAGGAAATTTTCATTTGGCTTTAAACTGGGATATCAGTCATACTTCACTTGTTTATAACTTTTTTCCAGTAAAAATAAACTTTTCAAAATTGTTATCAAATTATGTGCATTTTTTCGTTTAGTCAATGTTTACAGAGATTTTTCATTTGGTCAGATAGTAAAAATTACAGCTTTCACCATGTGCGTGGTATGTCGTCTGACAATTTACAGCGTCCGAAATCGAGTGTGCACAAGAAGACTGCATTTCTAATTATTCCTTTCTATAGAATCCACATAATATCGGTGTCAAATTGTCGAGAATTTCGTGCGTTATCCATAATTACAAAACTTTTGTCTCCATCTTGAATAGAGTCGGGGCTAAATTCAACGGTATGTGGTCTTGTGTTCGTTCATTTGAGGAAATTTTCATGCGGCCCTAAACTGGGAGATCAGTCATACTTCACTTGTTTATAACTTTTTTCCAGTAAAAGAAATCTATTCAAAATTGGTATCAAATTGTGTGCATTTTTTCGTTTAATCAATGTTTACAGGGATGTTTCATTATGGTTAGATAGTAAAAATTACAGCTTTCACCATGTGCACGGTATGTTGTCTGACAATTTACAGCGTCCGAAATCCAGTGTGCACAAGAAGACTGCATTTCTAATTATTCCTTTCTATAGAATCCACATAATATCGGTCTCAAATTGTCGAAAATTTCGTGCGTTATCCATAATTACAAAACTTTTGTCTCCATCTTGAATAGAGTCGGGGCTAAATTCAACGGTATGTGCTCCTGTGTTCGTTCATTTGAGGAAATTTTCATTTCGCTTTAAACTGGGATATCAGTCATACTTCACTTGTTTATAACTTTTTTCCAGTAAAAGAAATCTATTCAAAATTGGTATCAAATTGTGTGCATTTTTTCGTTTAGTCAATGTTTACAGGGATTTTTCATTTGGTCAGATAGTAAAAATTGCAGCTTTCACCATGTGCGCGGTATGTTGTCTGACAATTTACAGCGTCCGAAATCCAGTGTGCACAAGAAGACTGCATTTCTAATTATTCCTTTCTATAGAATCCACATAATATCGGTCTCAAATTGTCAAAAATTTCGTGCGTTATCCATAATTACAAAACTTTTGTCTCCATCTTGAATAGTGTCGGGGCTAAATTCAACGGTATGTGGTCTTGTGTTCGTTCATTTGAAGAAATTTTCATGCGGCCCTAAACTGGGAGATCAGACATACTTCACTTGTTTATAACTTTTTTTCAATAAAAGAAAACTTTTCAAAATTGGTATCAAATTGTGTGCATTTTTCCGTTTAGTCAATGTTTACAGGGATTTTTCATTTGGTCAGATAGTAAAAATTACAGCTTTCACCTTGTGCGTGGTATGTCGTCTGACAATTTACAGCGTCCGAAATCGCGTGTGCACAAGAAGACTGCATTTCGAATTATTCCTTTCTGTAGAATCCACATAATATCGGTGTCAAATTGTCGAGAATTTCGTGCTTTATGCATAATTACAAAACTTTTGTCTCCATCTTGAATAGTGTCGGGGCTAAATTCAACGGTATGTGGTCTTGTGTTCGTTCATTTGAAGAAATTTTCATGCGGCCCTAAACTGGGAGATCAGTCATATTTCACTTGTTTATAACTTTTTTCCAGTGAAAGAAAACTTTTCAAAATTGGTATCAAATTGTGTTCATTTTTTCGTTTAGTCAATGTTTACAGGGATTTTTCATTTGGTCAGATAGTAAAAATTACAGCTTTCACCATGTGCGTTGTATGTCGTCTGACAATTTACAGCGTCCGAAATCCAATGTGCACAAAAAGACTGCATTTCTAATTATTCCTTTCTCTAGAATCCACATAATATCGGTGTCAAATTGTCGAGAATTTCGTGCGTTATGCATAATTACAAAACTTTTGTCTCCATCTTGAATAGAGTCGGGGCTAAATTCAACGGTATGTGCTCTTGTGTTCGTTCATTTGAGGAAATTTTCATTTGGCTTTAAACTGGGATATCAGTCATACTTCACTTGTTTATAACTTTTTTCCAGTAAGAATAAACTTTTCAAAATTGTTATCAAATTATGTGCATTTTTTCGTTTAGTCAATGTTTACAGAGATTTTTCATTTGGTCAGATAGTAAAAATTACAGCTTTCACCATGTGCGTGGTATGTTGTCTGACAATTTACAGCGTCCGAAATCCAGTGTGCACAAGAAGACTGCATTTCTAATTATTCCTTTCTATAGAATCCACATAATATCGGTCTCAAATTGTCGAAATTTCGTGCGTTATCCATAATTACAAAACTTTTGTCTCCATCTTGAATAGAGTCGGGGCTAAATTCAACGGTATGTGGTCTTGTGTTCGTTCATTTGAGGAAATTTTCATGCAGCCCTAAACTGGGAGATCTGTCATACTTCACTTGTTTATAACTTTTTTTCAGTAAAAGAAATCTATTCAAAATTGGTATCAAATTGTGTGCATTTTTTCGTTTAGTCCATGTTTACCGGGATTTTTCATTTGGTCAGATAGTAAAAATTACAGCTTTCACCATGTGCGTGGTATGTCGTCTGACAATTTACAGCGTCCGAAATCGAGTGTGCACAAGAAGACTGCATTTCTAATTATTCCTTTCTATAGAATCCACATAATATCGGTGTCAAATTGCCGAGAATTTCGTGCGTTATCCATAATTACAAAACTTTTGTCTCCATCTTGAATAGTGTCGGGGCTAAATTCAACGGTATGTGGTCTTGTGTTCGTTCATTTGAGGAAGTTTTCATGCGGCCCTAAACTTGGAGATCAGTCATACTTCACTTGTTTATAACTTTTTTCCAGTAAAAGAAAACTTTTCAAAATTGGTATCAAATTTTGTGCATTTTTTCGTTTAGTCAATGTTTACAGGGATTTTTCATTTGGTCAGATAGTAAAAATTACAGCTTTCACCATGTGCATGGTATGTCGTCTGACAATTTACAACGTCCGAAATCGGGTGTGCACAAGAAGACTGCATTTCTAATTATTCCTTTCTATAGAATCCACATAATATCGGTGTCAAATAGTCGAGAATTTCGTGCGTTATGCATAATTACAAAACTTTTGTCTCCATCTTGAATAGTGTCGGGGCTAAATTCAACGGTATGTGCTCTTGTGTTCGTTCATTTGAGGAAATTTTCATTTCGCTTTAAACTGGGATATCAGTCATACTTCACTTGTTTATAACTTT
>CAXIWW010000380.1:72500-74157 GCA_964036315.1 Acanthosepion esculentum | reverse complement strand
TGCATATATATATATATATATATTTGTGTATTATGCATATATATATATATATATATATTTGTGTATTATGCATATATATATATATATATATTTGTGTATTATGCATATATATATATATATATATTTGTGTATTATGCATATATATATATGTGTATTATGCATATATATATATAGGTGTATTATGAACATATATATATATGTGTATTATGCATATATATATATATGTGTATTATGCATATATATATAATTTTGTATTATGCATATATATATATATATATATATATTTGTGTATTATGCATATATATATATATATGTGTATTATGAATATGTATATATATATATATATATATATATATATTTGTGTATTATGAATATATATATAGTTGTGTATTATGCATATATATATATATAGTTGTGTATTATGCATATATATATATATATATATATTTGTATATTATGCATATATATTATACTAATATATATACATATAAAAATTATACTAATATGTATATATATTATACTAGTGTGTGTATATATATATATTATAATAAAAGATATATATAATACACTAATATATATATATATTATACTAATATATATATATATATTATACTAATATATATGTATGTATTATACTAATATATATATGTATGTATTATACTAATATAAATATATATATTATACTAATATATATATATCATATTAATATATATATATGTATTATACTAATATATATATATATATATATATTATACTAATATATATATATTATATTAATATATATATATGTATGTATTATACTAATATATATATATATATATATATATTATACTAATATATATATATTATATTAATATATATATATGTATGTATTATACTAATATATATATATATATATATTATACTAATATGTATATATTATATTAATATATATATATGTATGTATTATACTAATATATATATATATATATTATACTAATATATATATATATATATTATACTAATATATATATATTATATTAATATATATATATATATATTATACTAATATATATATATATATATTATACTAATATATATATATTATATTAATATATATATATGTATGTATTATACTAATATATATATATATATTATACTAATATATATATATTATATTAATATATATACGTATGTATTATACTAATATATATGTATGTATTATACTAATATATATATATATATTATATTAATATATATACGTATGTATTATACTAATATATATGTATGTATTATACTAATATATATATATATATTATACTAATATATATATATATATTATACTAATATATATATATATATTCTATTAATATATATATATATATTATACTAATATATATATATATATTCTATTAATATATATATATATATTATACTAATATATATATATTATACTAATATATATTATACTAATATATATATATATTATACTAATATATATATATATATTATAATATATATATATATATATTATACTAATATATATCTATATTATACTAATATATATCTATATATATATTATACTAATATATATATAAATATCTATATTATAATGATATATATATATATATCTGTATTATACTGATATATAATTATCTATATTATACTAATATATATA
>CAXIWW010000380.1:40000-65000 GCA_964036315.1 Acanthosepion esculentum | reverse complement strand
CCATTAAATTTGCTTCCAAAATATTTTGATATGCTGCGGCATTCATTCTACCATCTATTACTGATATGTTGCCAGTACCATTTTCAGAAAAAACATCCCCAAACAATGATGCTGCCACCACCAAATTTCATTGTTGGAACCGTGTTCTTTTGTTTGAAGGCATCGCCATCTTTCATCCATACATGATTTCTAGAATTACGTCCAAACAACTCAATTTTGGTTTTGTCTGTCAACGTACTCTTTCCCAATATGATTTTTCCTTATCCTTATGTTCCCGAACAAATTGTAACTTGGCATCTCTGTGTCTTTTCGGTAGCAGTGGAGTTTTCTGGGGGGTGCGTGACTTTAGATTGTTCTTATGGATTTCATTACCTATTGTTCGTTTAGTGACACAAATTCATGATGAAAGCAAATCATCGGGCAACTCTTGACGTGTAACCGTTGGATATATCGTCTGAAGACCGCGTGAGCGTGAAACTCGGGTTACGACTAGGGACACCCTTTCATAGGATTTAACGTTGTTAAGCGTTTATTGCGCTGTCTAAGCAATCTAGAATTCGAGCACTTTACTGAGTAGGTTCTTTTTCTCTTGGCCTTATTTCTTTTTCTTTTGTCAGTATTGTCGTTTGTCTTCAAAATTTTTCGAAATAAGAGCATTAGATTTTGGCAGGTTGTCAGTTGGTTCCATCAACGGTTTTTGTTTTTCTTTGATCTATTTATATTATATATATATATATATATATATATATATATATATATATATATATATATATATATATATATATATATAGTTAATTCAAAACATTATAATTTGCAAAGAACAGATAGAGATGTAGAAAAAATACACACACACACACACATATATATATATATATATATATATATATATATATATTAGAATTGGACATAGTCCGACAATTTATTTAAAGACATTTATATTATGTTTAACGTTCTTTTTATAGATACAAGTATTTACATACAAGTTATTTAATACTGTTCATTATAAAAACAGAGCATTTGCTTAAATACTTGTATCTATAAAAAGAACGTTAAACATAATATAAATGTCTTTATATATATATATATATATATATAAAATATGTGGTGCAGTTCAATTTATATTACAATGAATCATTCATACAAAAAGTAGATTAGTAAAGTCAATGATATATAATTTTTAAAAACAATGATAATTTTCATCGATTGATCGGTAGGTTAATGCACCTTTAAATTTCTGTTTGCGAAGGGATTTTGCCATTTTATGTTATTAACTTTACTAATCTACTTTTTGTATGAATGATTCATTATAAATATTTCAATAGTTAAAAAAAATGTTTTTTAGATATAGTTAAAAAAACCTTTTTAAACAACATCTAAAATATTATCGTTAGATTTACGTTAGAAATATTCAAACACAGTTGCATTCCACATCACGTGACGTCCGAGGCTCGTGACGGACGCTACTTGAAAACAAACTTCTCAATACAGTTATTTAATTAATTTCTGACGAAAGATCGGGGCGATCTGAAATATCAAATATATATATATATATATATATAAAAATATAAATAAATACTTTCACAAAAAAAACATTCAATTTTTTTTCTTTTAATTTGCAACTTTTCAGTTGTTTTATCCATATTACATATATATATATATACATATATATATATACATATATATATATATATACATATATATATACATATATATATATATATATATATATATATATATATATATATATACATATATATATATACATATATATATATATATATATATATATATATACATATATATATATATATATATATATATATATATATATATATATATATATATATATATATATACATATATATATATACATATACATATATATATACATATATATATATATATTTAGTTTACGAAAAACTAGGTAATCCGTATGGGTAGACACAAGGAGGTTTTTCGTTTCAACCTTTGGAAATAAAATCTGATGATCCGCTGTCGTTTAAAAGGGCTGTGGTGAAATAATTTATTATATGGAACCTTAAAGTGGTCTGTTTTTATTTAATTAATATATATATATATATATATATACTAACTTTGAACAAGTTGCCCTGCATAGAAATAACTGGAGATATTTGTATCAGAGTGGTATCAGAAATTTCGAAATCAGTCATATTAACCAACTAACAGACGAAAGACAACCTGAAGAGTAGAAATAGCCCCTTCGTAAAAAAATAAATATATTAATATGTAATAAATATTATAAAAATAAATTTTATATATGTATATTTGCGAGTGTGTAACTTTTTATATATTTACTCAGTACAAACTTGATAATCCTGTTTTTTTTTAAGTTTAACATTTTTTCAAGTTCTTTCGAAAACGATATCATTTTGAACTGGTATTTCATTTTAACGTATCTGTTAAAATTTTTATTTTATGCTATGAATATTTACAATTCTATATTTTGATAGATACAGAATCTTTCTCGTCGTGATCTTAGCATTGTTACACTTTCATCAGTTCAAGCTCGACTTGAAACTGTTAGTAATGAAAAAAAAACCGCATTTGAGTACAATGTTGTTTGTGAACGAACAATATTTATTCCAGAAGTCTTTAGAATATCAGGAAAGAGGTCGTATGAAGCCATCATTGATGAATATGGAACGTTATAGTGGAAAATTGTCCAAAATCCTCATTTAGAGAACTCAAAGCAAACTTATGTTTATCAGAACTGTTTAGAGAAACTTATTACAAAATTCTTTAGATATGTTTAGTGTGATCAGAATCAATACCAAAAATATATTTATGCAACTTCCCTTCCTCTTTCTCAATTAACATGCAGTGCGTTTGACTGGTCATGTGACCTTTAACGGCAGATCAGAGAATCCCTGTTTTTTACAGAGGGACAAACTTTTCTAGACACCGGAGAGACATTTGTTTCGAGCTTGAGTAGAGACAGACCTTGTAACATGACGTGCCTGACTCGAGTAAAATAGCTTTTTTATAATACCCACTAGTTTTCCTTTTCAGAGCCGGGGAGAAGGCTTATACTATATTTCAATACTTTGCTATCATGTTCTCTGACTTAGAAACTAAAAACTCTATTTACGTCTTACTTTTCTGTAGTCGTCTTTATTATTATTTGAAAAGAATTAATTTTTACCTGCATTTGTTTTATAATCCCGTTCCAGATCACAACCAATAATCTAGAGCAAGCGAAAAATTTGATTTTTTTTCCACTTAATTAAACAAAAGAGAACTATTAACAAAAAAAACTTAATTGGGAAAAGGTCTTCGCAGGATATGAGCTGTGCTTATTAGAACTAAATTTTGGATTTACAGGAGACATGGTGTACCAGAGATTTTATTGAATGCTTGAGTTCCTTTCTATGTCAGTCCCAAAGCTCCAACCACAACAGGAACTGTTTTAGTTTTTAAGCGCCACATTTTTTTCTGTTTCCATCTCCATGTCGTTTTATTTACTTAGCTTTTTTGTTTTGTTTTGTTTTTTATTCGAAGAGATGTTTTGTCACTTGGTACGCTCATGTCAGTGTGAAAAGCTTTTTTCCTTTTCTGTCAGAGGAGGTTAACATTTTGTTATATAGGAATAAAATGTTGCTGCCAACACTTGAGTTTGAACATAGATCGCCAGTTAGCAAACACAGGTGATCCCATTATTGAATTAAGTCGATCATGTGACCATAGAGGAAACGCATAAGTAGGAAATCGCGTGACGTCTAATTGATCGCCATTTCTATTCTATCCTCTATTACTATACAATGCGCTATTCTCTACTCAGTTCACTATACTATTTTTCTATTCGGATCGCTATACGAGTTACTTGTCGAGCGAATATTATCGGGCAAGTACTATTAGTGCGAGTGTTATTCGAAGTCGTCTGACTCCAGTATTGTTCAACAGCGTTACTATAGTTGTGTCTGCGATTACAAAGTCTCAACGAACATTTACAAAAGTGGCAACGAGTGTTCGTTGACATAATAAAACATTTGCTCACTCAACTATAGATTCAGGTTGATTTTAATACCAGTTTGTAGCTGTTTTTATCTCGTTGTGAAGACAATTCTTCGTATGCTGATACTGACCTGCACTGCCATGACCGTTTTTGTAATCATTGGGTGTGTGTATCGAGCAGCCTAAGAAGGTAATCAATAGTTTCAAAATTTCGGTCGGAGAACCTATATTTCAGGTCCATTCTATTATGCAGGATATTAGCTTTGTGCGTAAGCAGGCCATTTGCAGCAAGAATAAATTTTCAAATCTCATCCTTAAGTCTTGTAGTCTTTAACCACAAGTTTGTTGTGAATTGTTCTCCGTCGACATTTTTGGTTCGGTGAAGGTACTGGTTATGTAGAGGTTTTTGGTTCCAGCTTTCTTCTAGTCGCTTTTGGCCTAGCTGAACCCGAATTCTCTTGTATATTTATGGGACTCTTTTGATAAAGGGTGTTTCATTAAGACGGATCGAAGACACCAGTAAATAAATCGGTGTTATTGGTGAAAATTTATTCATTTCTCTATTGGATCATGTTATTTAAGTCACGGCAATTATGTGTGAAAAATAATATCGCCCAAATGTTCGGCAAGGCTTCGGTGGCACACCTCCACTTGATGATCAACATTTTTTATGAGGTCTCTGCATAGCTGCTCCTCGATCTCATCAATATACCCTTACTTTTTGAGATGACCCCCAAAGGAAGAAATATAAAGGCGTCAAGTCGCATGATCCTGGTGGCCAACTGACTTCGCTGTTTCGAGAGATGATTTGACCTGGAAACTTCTCATTCAAATTCTGTTTGAACGTCAATTTTCGTAATAGGCTTCGATAACCTGTAACACATTGTTTGATTGATAATCTTTCCATTGTTGAAATTTCCAGAGGCTTAAGTTGTTAAATCTGAAAGAAAAAGAAAAAAATGCGCTTAAACTTAATTCACATTAAAAATTGGTCCAAGTTACTGGAACACCCTTTATAAACATTTTTTTTTTCGAAAGCCAGACACTACCAATATACATTTGAAAACCCAAGAATTTTAGTTGGTTGAATTTTTTTAGCAGCATTGTATTAACAACTATTGCTGAAAGAGTCTATCAAGCTTTAGATAAGAATGGTGAAGCTCGGGTTGTTGTTTTTGACACATCTCGAAGGCATTTGACAAGGTTTGGCATACTGGTCTTCTTCACAAGTTGAAAGATTATGGTATTTCTGGAGGAATTTTTGAACTGATTCAGTCTTTTTTATCAAATCGCGATAAGAAAGTTGTCTTGAATGGCCACTCTTCTAGATCTACGGTGTTTCTAGTTTTCATAAATGACCTTCCTGATATCAGTTCTCAATTCGTTATCTATGTTGATGACACAACTATTTACTCTGATCTTAAAAGTAAGTCTGATCCGCTCGATAAAATTAAATTGGCAACTGACCTAAAAATGACCTACACCCTTGTACAAATTAATTGAAACAAAACCAATAATTCCGTTATTATTTACTTTCTTTTCGTATTTTCTAATGAAAAATGACTTAGTGCACATGTTAGTACTTCGTATGTCCATTCCACGAAGTCGTTCCTTGTAGATTGACCATAGATTCTCGATTGGATTTAAAACAGGAGAGATTCCGGGCCAGTCTATAGTACTTTGATTTGCTCACTGGTAATGCTTGCCAGTGTGTTCTCGTAGCGTTACAATTTTCGTATGCTTCCTTGGAGTAACGCCTACCGCAGACAATGACTGTAGGACAACTCATCGACAGTCAAGAGAATAGTGTCTGGCCGGGATAAAAATCTGATGCAATCATCGATGATGCAATATTTTTCAAGGCCAAATAAATTTCATCATACATCCCGAAAATAGATTCATATTACTGCACGCCACTGCAAATGACCTAATCTGAGGAAAAAATAGAAATCGATTTACACCCCGTCACTCCAGTGGGTCTAAAACTGACTGTATGGTAAAAGAAAGGAAACTAAAGCGGCTGTTTCGATTAATTCTGCTCAAGGTTGTATATTTGAAAACGCAAGAATTTTAGTTGGTTGAATTTGTTTAGCGTCATATCAACATCTAGGGGTTATTCAATGCCAAAATTTAAATAGTTTGAACGCAATTTTATGCTTTCAACTACAGATAATTTTGTACATAATTTTATAATCTCAGATATTTATAGATGTATTCTTAATAATTTTACTATAAAAATGTATTTTTATATTTTTTTCAGTGTTTTATTGTCATTTTTGTATAAAAATGTATTGGTCATATTACTATAAAAATGTACCTGTTGATTTTTGTTTGGTGTTCACTATTTGTCCATAGCTGAAACCCTAAAAGGTGCTACAATCCCGGATCAGAGTGGACCTGGGAACAGCAGTTAAGAGTTGGTTCCACGATCCTGAAAACCTCCTATCTCGATCAGAGGCCTTGCTATCGGATGCAGTTTATCGTCATACCCAGTTCGCGTTAACCCAACAAAGGCTTGCATTAAACACGTTCAACATTGTGAAATCGAGTTGTTATTGCATCGTCTTATTATTTGCAAGGAAAAACTTATTTTGCATAATCACTAAAGAACTTCTGTAGATGAGTATGCGGAGATACCGACTGAAAGATCGTTAACATTTTAGCAAGTTTACGCTTATTGTTTAGCGAAATAGGAGTGGTTGATGCATCACAATTTATGTTGAAAGAATTAATACAAATAAACTTGTTGATTAGTGTAACATACTGCATTCAAGCCTCAGACAACAGTACCCTCTTTAATGAATAGAAAAGTGAATAGCGCCCGCACCCATATTGTAAAAGTGACCTAAAAAAAATTTGATTCAGCCGAAAAATAAAGATTTCACGGCACGCAACATGCCTAGAGAAACGATTAATATTTTTCAAGTATTTAGACATCCTGTGAAAAAAATAATTTTTTCGCCCTACGACCTCTTCTCCGCAGATGCAATATCACAAGCCTATCGTTACACTATCAACTATTTCCATTGAAAATATTCTGACTAGCTATATTCCGTAGTTCCACATATTCAGCCCTAGGATCTCTTCCTACCCAATAAAATAGGTTAGTTTTCGGTTTCATCTGACTCAGTCCCGGTCTGTCTTTTCTTGAAGTCAGAACGTTATGTTCGTTTATCCAAATTTGCTCTTGTGTGTCAAGCCCAATTCTTAGTTTGTAAACTTTTTGCGATAATACTGTTGCCTTTTTGCGATACTACTGTTGCCTTTTTGCGATACTACTGTTGCCTTTTTGCGATACTACTGTTGCCTTATTGCTGTTAATTTGCCTTGCATATATTGTTTGCTTGATTTATATTATTTTTTGCCCTGTTCTTTTCTTTTTCTTGTGATTGCCTTTTATAAACTTTGTCAATTCTGTTTGTTGGGAAGTTCTGTCATTTATTTACATTTAACCATGGCCACTCACTCTACACTAACGTTCATAAAACAACGCCATTCGGTAAACCTTTGCCTTGAGCGGCTCTTGGGCCTTGTATTGGGTGAACAATAACGTAAAAAAAGACAAGACTCAAATCAACATGTATACAAGCCACCAAAGATTCGAAATTCACCGAATGACTATGAAAACAACAAATACCAACACTAACGCGTCCTGGGTAAGACGATAAACTACATCCGCGTCCTGGGTATGACGATAAACTACATCCGCGTCCTGGGTAAGACGATAAACTACGTCCAACAGCAAGGCCTCTGATAATACGTTTTTGAAAAAATAATGTTGCCAGCTGTACGTTTTTGAAAAAATAATATTACCAGCTATACGTTTTTGAAAAAATATTACCAGCTATACGTTTTGTTTTTGGTTTTTGAAAGCATAGTGTTGCCGGCTATACGTTTTTGAAAAATAATATTACTAGTTATAGGTTTTTTGAAAAAATAATATTACCAGCTATAGGTTTTTTGAAAAAATAATATTACCAGTTATACATTTTTGAGGAAAAAAATATTAACAGAAATAGATTTTTAACAAAACAAAAATACTACCAGGAAAAGAAAAAGTTGTCGGCATTTAATGACCCATTTAGGTTGATATGCCGTAAAACAAACCAAACCAAACCAAATCAACACTAACAATGAGGGGCTAGCGTCATCCTAGCATGAATTCCATTGCCGTTCTGGGCTTACAGTCATATCACGTTGTAACACTGGTTCTCGTCCGATTACCGAAGTTAAACAACGTTGAACCTGGTCAGTGCATAAATGGGTGACCTTTCGAGAATAAGCTGTAAGCTTGGATGTGCGGGTGGTGTAATGGATAAATTCGTGTTCGAATTTCAGTGGGGTGTTATATTCACTTACCCGCAAATAATCTTGTGAAAGAAACGAAACCTTCTCTTATCCGCCCAACAATGGGTTAAATAGTAAGACTTGTGTTAGGAAACCATTATTATTTCCAAAACATTCTTACAATCTAAAAATAGATTACCAGCTCAGTTCTTAGAACTGCCCGCAGATATCATCTGCCGGTGCAGAACCAACCACACATCTTTGCCTAATACAGAGAACTGGTTCATAGTATGCCACAAGGCCCTCGGCAGGTTTTGAATTAGGAGTTGGCCTTCTTCTAGACTGTTCGCCACCCAGTTTTTCCTGATACCTGGGGAGAGAAGGATGGACGAGATTTTTTTCCCCTAATACCTCGACTACATGAATTTAAGCGTGCTACTAGATTTAAATGGACGGAATAATCTCTTTTGTTCGTGGTGGGAATGTTCTTAAGTGATAATCCGAAATTGATTCTATCCATATTATAAGAATAGAATAGACAGTACTCGACAGTAATAGGAGAACATATTTGTTATTCTTTTAAGAATAGTAATTGTTGGTTATTGGAATTTGTTCCGTATACACCAATCCTATATATATATATATATATATATATATATATATATATATATATATTACAGAATGTTAACAAACTTTAAATAATACTAATGAAAGCATCTTAATATTATTTTCAAAAAATGGCATCTAAGGAACCTTTCGGCCACCCCTTCTTCAGAGATATATCGTTTGGGAAAAAAAAATTTATTAATACTGACAAGAACACCAAAAAACTAATGGAATAATAGGTTAGGAGAACACACTGAGGCACGATTAAAAGATGAAAATTGTCTCCTTATAACAATTAAGAAACCAATTTGCATAAATAAAAACGAATAAAATTGATGACTAACCTGCAGAAACACCAGAAATGGAAAAACAGATAGAAAAGCAATCTGAAGAATTATTATATTTGTGTTCACTTCAGGATAAAAAGAGAACGGCTAAATTTCTCCTTTAGGTAGGTTTTCTTGACTTGATTTCAACCCCGTCAATAATACTCAGCATACGCTGTAAACGTACCCTGTGTGATATGCTGAACCCATTTTCTCGATACTCATTTGCACATTGGGAACTTTCGACCAAATCTTGGCCAATAGCAGGCTCAAGAGTCGACTAAGTCAGCCGTGTTAAACTTCCCCCCACCCGTCTCACATAAGCCTGGACAGTCTTGTTCATTCTTGTAACCAGGTGTTAATTGGTACCATCCACATAATCAGCATCTCACTGACACTTCAAATAGTAAACAACCAAGCTATTAGAAAAGGGGAAAACCTTGCCCTTCTGAAAGAAAGGAAGAATACACCTGGTAGGGAAAAACCCGCATTTTAGTAGCCAAATAGCACTAAAAATATAGAACTTTATCTTTTTGATCAATCGAGAATTGGCCACATTTCCCTACCCAAAGGCAGTTTTAAATACAGAGTACCCAGTAAAATAGCGGCAAATTTATTATCACTGATTTATCCTTCAGGAGTAACTGACCTTGAATAAATTTCTTGAATATTCATGAGATTGAATAATCATTTAACTCTCACGTAATTACTTAACATCTGATTGGTCTTTTTTATGATTGATTAATTGCTGCTCGATCACGTGACTCGTAATTTAATGGTTATTTGCAGACGACTTTCGTCTTTCATTCTGCCCTCCTCGTACGGCTAAACAACTCACTGATTTTGAGCGTCAAGTTATCCTACTTTTCAAAGAACAACATCCGACGTGGGGAATTGACGGAAGATGCAGAAATTTTCCGTGAATTTTTCACTCACATCAATCGTCACCAGTTTTCAACGCTTTCCCCACGTCTTTCTGAATTTACCACTTTTTCTTTTTTTTTTTTTTTTACTGGGAAGCCTGTTGATGCGACATTTGTCAGGACTGCATGGGAGGAGAATTAAATTTAAGAATTTTACGCTCAAGTATCAACAGAAGAACGTCCTCTGGATAACCATACTCCAGGAAAATATCCTTAATCTTACGCAATTACTCTTCCAACTTCTCAGAGGAATAAATCGCAAGAGCACGGTGTACCAAGATACATACCAAATTATTTTTTCTACTTGTTGGTACAACTGATTTCCAGTCCGTGTAAAAAAACCTGAAAATGTAGGTTTTCGATACACACTAATAAAAATCGCATTCTCAGATCATCAATAAACATTGCAAACGTATCATCCACATATCAATAACACAATGTTTGTCTTTGAACATTTTCAAACAGCTCTTCATCAAAGCCCACGAACATATTGGCCAAGATTGGACCTAACGGACTGCCCATTGTAATACCATTTACATGATATTGTTGAAACTAAATTCAACACCCTGAATATCGGAAAGCATCAACTTCTTAAATGTATTTTCAGGAAACCTACGGGTACTGAGATGGCTACGATATAGGACATCGACACAAATGTCGATTGTTTCCTCAAGAGGTACATTAGTAAAGAGACTAACAATATCATATGAAACCATGAATCCAAGGGGAAGATTACGCACTTAATTCCTGAAAGGCTCTTACAAAACAAAAGGAATTAGATGTGGTTGTTCGAATAAACTTGTAATACTAGTTTCAAGATCTCGACCAATTTATGCTGCACAGGGCCAATCATGGACAATATTGGCCTAAGAGTTACTATATCTTTGTGAATTATGCGGCCGTTGTCAGATCTGCGTTTATACTGCATGATTCATCGGTTTCTCCTGCAAAGGGGCATGCAGGTTCGAACGCTGCAAGAGAACGTGTGTTTTTCTTTAATAATATTTCTGGAATACTCAGGCCGGCAGACTAAGATAGTCCGTTGAATAAATAAACGGAGCGTCTACTCAAATATGGGTATCCACTACAAATAACGTTTAAGTACTAAAATCTGTCAGATTAATAAACATCCACCACTTCTTCATAAATTGCATATCTATCTATATATATATATATATATATATATATATATATATATATATATATATATATATATATATATATATATATTCTTTCTATACAAATATGTTTACTTTGGTCACTATTCCACTAAGTGTGCAGCTTTTATATTATATCATAAAGACTTAATTAGCATTGTTATATCACTTCACTAACAAGACTTAATGAGATATTAACTTCCTATAAATTCCTTGAATAATACGATCCTTATATTTGAGTTGTTGTATATATATATATATATATATATATATATATATATATATATATTCTTTATGATATATATATATATATATATATATATATATATATATATATATGTGTGTGTGTGTGTGTGTGTTTGTTTGTGTGTATGTGTGTGTTCTTCCACATCTTGGCCTTCTTAATCTTTTCACTTTGTCTCTCTTTCTGTCTTGTCTTTTACCATTTTTCTTTCACCTCTCTCCTTATTTTCTCTTTCTATCACACCTTTTTCTCTCATAACTCTCTCGTCCATTTCATTTCATTTTTATTTAATATTTACTACAGTATTTTGTTATTCTCCTCATCCTGCTTGTCTTTTTCTTTATCTCCTTCTCCCAGCGTTTTTATTTTTTCCAGCACCTACCCCTCCCATCTCTCTCGTCTCTTTTTTTATTTTTTTATTCTTTCTTTACTCTTTTCTTCAATATCCCCTCTCCCTCTCTTTCCCTTTCATCTTTATAGTTTGTTTTTTTTGTTTTTTTTAAATTTCAACTCCTATCGGAACGAAATTTCCATGCCTTACAACAGCTATTTGATTCATCTTGTTGTTTGATGTCAAAATAGGACAAAGGTTGCGCAAAAAAAAAAAAAAAAAATAACTAAAGAAAATAAAAAGGCAACTGAAAAAAAAAAGTATTAAAAAAAAGCACTCCGCAACGCGCGTTAGCCGTTGAAGTGTGTGGGATTGAACCGCATTGAAAATTACGGCTGTCGGTGGTGATGTCTGAAGAGTGAACGGATAATACCAGACCAGAATGTTTTCAACTGTACAACAACAACAAAAAAAAAACATTGAACAGTAAAGCCTGTTTTTGTATGTACTTTTTTTACTGGAGTTGTTTTTGTGTGTATAAAAAAACAGGTGTATTTCGTGTCAGTACAAGAAAGATAAATAATGCGTATATTTTGTTTTCTATGTGATTATATTGCATTAATTTATTTGTAAAGCCTGATTAGTTCTTTGTGTTATATAACGGCTGGCGCTTCTTTCCAGGCATGTCTGTCTGCTAGGGCGGCTAGCCAATCCCGTGTTGGTCCATTTTGAATATCTCAAGAAACGTCTGTGTGGCCTGGATGCAACCAATCGGAGGTGAGTGTGTGTACTGTCTTATTGTTGTATTCCTACTGGCCGTATACGTCTTTTTTTTATGTATTTTGCGAACCATCACATCATCCTGGTTAGCTCCCAACCCAAAAATTAGCTCCCTGAGACTTCTGGATTTATCGAAGTTAAAATCTTCATTAAACGGGATTATAAAGAATTCATTGTAAGCAATCCTGAAAAAGTGGATGCGATGCTGAAAAATCTGATATTCTTAAGATTCCGGACTCTTGGTTGATGTCAGACTCAGAAAGAACACGAGATGATCTCCAATAGATCTATATACCATCAAAGAAAAGTGATACGTACGATTTAAAATTTAATTTTCAAAAATGGAAAATCTTTCATGAAGGTTTTATTTTAGTTTTAATTTCAATAGATTAAATTTAATAGTTCCAAAAAAGCAAAATACTTTGCTGTCTTTCAAAACGAATTTAAATTGATTGGAATTATTTTTAAATTGTTCAAAATAGCTTACTTTAACTATTTTTACAAATCTGTCAACACAACGAAATTCTCTTTATTAAAAATCTTTCAAAATAAAATACACATTTCTGAAACTTTATTTGAGGAATGTTAGCTGATTTAAAGTTTAATTAATCTGATTTGAAAGTAATACTGCATTACTTTTAGTTTAAAATATCACAGAAAAGCAGTTTTTAACATAGAAGTGGGTGTTTTTATGAGGTGTTGACAACTATATAAATAGACTTATGATTGGCATTTTTTTATGGGGAACATATCTGTAAAAATTACTTGATTTTTTGTAATTTTTTAACTATCAAGTATTCCGAAAAACAGGAAAATATTCAAAATAATCTAATATTTTTTATTAAATTTTAGGTACTTTGGCTTTAAATTTACTAGAGTTACCGTTCTTATTTTCTGATGTTGCGTATAGACGTCCATATTTACAAAAATCGGCACGTTTGTAGACACACAAAAAAATTCGAAATTCTTTTTAAAATAGTGGAGATCGCTGAATTGTAGTAAGCTTTTCTATTTATGATTAGTAAATATAATTTTTACTTAATAAAAATATCCACTAACCGCTGCCGATTAATAGAGAATTTTAAAAATATTTAAAACTTTATAAATTATTTTAATTAATTTTTTTTTAAAAGAAAACAATTCTTGTAAAAATTAATTACTTATTGAATAATATATCTTATTCTTAAAATCTATTACAACCTCGTCTAAGTAATAATTTCTTTTTGCTTTGTTTTGTTTTTTTGCATTGTGTTTCAGTGCAGATTTTCGGTAACTGTGGTTACTGGTTTACAAAAAGAAATTAATGATTTAAATTCTCTAAGGACTTGTGCTTATAACTAATATAAGCATTAAGTCCTTCAAAAATGAATTTCTCGAAATTTCATAAAATTAAAACGTTGGGTTGAGATATGTAAAAAAAAAATGTTTTTACCGGGATTTTCAAAAAAAAAGAAACGTTTCTAAAATAATTTCTTTCATTTGTGAATTAGTCCTGAAAATGTAATTCAAATCCGACAATTATCGGATTTTTGCGAATCAAAATTTGTTTTTCACCGCAAAAAGAAAAGATGCTAAAATTTCCTGTACTAATTTATGGTCACCAGCTGCCGCAAGTAAAAAAAATTTAACTAAAATTTTGAAAGTCCTAAAAATGATTAAAAACTATAATTTAATATTCAAAAAATCCTTTGGTCTTTCTTCTTAATAATATCTAAGATTTAGACTGGGATTGGATGGTAAGGAAATGAATGTTGCTTAGAGCTACAGGATGGGAAGGTGTGGAGAACTGTATTCACCCACATCCTGAAGGAAAACGGCACGTAAAAGATACATATAGAGTCAAACGTATCGCTTCTTCCAAGAGACGCTGCTTTGTGGAACAGACTCCCGAGGGGGTGCTTCCTTGATCACTACAATCTTAACCTGTTCATGTCTAGGGCTAACTGTTACCTTCCGCACATGACCGAATAAACTGTGGTTTTTATTCTGTAACTCTTAGCTTGAGTGAGAGCAAATTTGACTTCAAAACCGTATCGACCAAATCAGTGGTTTCCCTTTGACAAGACATAATACTCGGAAGCCATCCTTGGCAGAGTTTCCTGTTTTGGGTTTCTATAAAAAAAACATATAAACATAAAAAAAATGTCTTAACTAAATCAGTATGCCAAGCATGTGAAACGGCATATACTATTAAACATATTAACCGAGTGTGTATACCTTACTCTCTCAAATCTTTTGTAATCGTAAGGGCGGATCCGAATGCAGAAGCCACACTAACTCTTTTCCACGACGGTCTATTAACGGCAGCCATCAGCAATTCTAGTACAGTCATACCTGTCCATTTTTTGACATTGTCCAACCAGCTTTTGCATTGGCGTCCTCTCCTACGTCCGCCTTCAACAGTGTCTTGCATGATGGTCTCGATATATATAATAGCATTCCTTAAAACACTGGGCCTTTACCAAAAAAAAAAAAAAAAAAATAACCCAAATGGGAATGTCAAAATCAATTTCTCTACAAACTGTATATCTGCAAAGAATCCATGAATGAAACCAGAATCTTGACAAAAACTCTCTTTACAAAAATACGTCAATGAAACTTGATTTACAAACGAATATCTTACAAAGAATGCATATTATATTCATACATATCTATCGTAAAAATCTTAGCATTAAATAAACCATTGAGGTTTATATGCCATAAAACAAAACAAAACAAACTGAAACATTAACTAAAGAGACCGAGTCATGCTCTTAAATATCCTTGTCAAATCGGGATTGTCAGATATGGATGTCAGACATAGCCCCAAACCTGTTTAGAATGTGTATATAACCACTTAGATCAAAGATTAAAATGGTTTCGAGCGAATGAAAACTGTAGCTCTTAGCGAGGGCCATACACCTTCGAACCTTGTGGACTGGCGCTACAGAATCATGAGTAAAGAACTGTAGCAAATAGCAGAAACCACCTCACTTGTGGACTTTCAGCAACAGAAACAACTAAAAAGGATATATTTAACAAGGGAAAAGAAAATAATGAAATAGTCAAAATGTTGAAATTCCACACTCTTTTGAACAAAACGTTAAGCAAAAAAAAAAAAAAAAACTCTAAGGAATACAGAAAAAAGGAATATTAGTTACTGGATTTGAGGAAACTATTTTCTGAAAAAAAAATATTTTAATAATGAGATTTTCTAAATTTCAACCCGAACAAATATTAGCTTCTTGGACAATGAATGCCGAATGTTTCTACATCAAGAAACGACTAATATTACTATTACTATTATATATTTAGGAAGTGTTCAAATACTTTTTGTCTCCCACTGTGTATAAATAGTTCAACATCGATGGTGAGACCTTAGAAACTATTCCTGCAAATCGGTCTCCCTGGAGTAGGACCATCATAGGTGGTGGTGGAGGGGTGAGACTTTTGTGTCCAACCGTCAACGTGAAGGAGCTGTCAGTAGGGCCGGACTTTGCCAGCCGCGTCTACCACCCACACTCGTCTGTGGCTTTTGCTCACGAATCTACTATTCGGGAGTCGGCTGGGCCTTCACAACCATCTCCATCACTAGATGCGAAACGGAACAAGAGGATGCGAGCAGGTGCCGGCGACGATAAATACTTTGGATATAGATGTCTTAAAAAGTTAGTAAATAAAACAAAAACTATGAACTTTTGATTGTCTAAGATATTAAAAGAATATGTAAATATTCAAATTTCTTTATTGACTTTAGATTTCATCATTTTAGTTGTATTTTAAAAATCAGTTTTAAACTTTTAGTTAAAATTTATAATGACAATTCCATAGAGAAAACAAAAAAATGCTAGTGTCGAAATATTTATCCTCAATATAGCTGTTTAAACAATAATAATACTGAATAAATTTATAAACATTAAAGTATGTTTAATCACATCTGTAAATAAAGGGTTTAGTTTGGAATTCCCTGTAGATTACCCGGATCGACATAGGCCTGATGAAGGGGGACGATTCATCATGATGAGGGGACGATAACAGAACAAGAATTAAGAGGATAACCGTTGACATTGAATTTAAAATTTTGAACATCAAATTTGACTGGGAAGCAAGAAGCCGAAAGAGATTTCCACAAGCGAGAAGTGCAAGAGAAGAAACTGTTAACATAGGACTTACGGTTACATGTAGCTATTTCATCTGTAAAATGACGAGACCTTGCCGCCAAACTAGCACTGCGCTTAAATTCATTTCTAGGTATCATAGAGGAAAGTTCATCAGAACAATTACCATGAAATCATCTATAGAAAAAAACACAGGGAAGCTATTTTACGGCGGTGTGAAAGTGACTGGAGCCGAGATGCCAGATCCGGACCAATAAGATTGCAAATTCTTCTTTGGATTTTACCAACGATCTTTAGATATATAGCAGGAGTACCAACCTAGATATGACAACAATATTCAAAGCAAGGACGAATTGTAGACTTATAAATATGTAAGATAAATTCTGACGAAAAAGATTGTCTGGCACAACATAGTGAAGCAACTTTCTTAGCTATAAAACTTAGCGATTTATTAATAATATATTAACAATGACTGAATAAATATCTTCACACATACAATACAAAAATAAAATATAGACAATATTAATAAAAAAATATTCGGACACTATTAAAATTTATTATAAAATGTTCGAGATGACTGACCTACATATAAATTGTGGGGGGGGGGATCTTCCAGAGAAACTTTACTTTTTTGCCATCATGTTTATCAATCACTGCTTTTTATAACGGGATAATTATGATTAAAGAATCGCTCAAAGAAACAAAAGAATGATGTAATTAAGCGGCATAATAAAGTTTTCAATTACAAAGCCATTGCCAAAAAGTTAGTACAACTGGGGCAATTATTCTCAGAGTTGAAGATGCTTAGCACTACCAAAAACCTTCCTCGAAATGGCGCGCCACGAAAGATTTCTTCGCTAGTGATATGAAAATTACAAAGAAGAGTCAAACTGACTCCGATAGTAACTTGAAAAGAAATCAAAGATGATTTAAGAACATTTGGAACAACCGATACTAAAAAAATTATTAGTAACTTGCTTAGAAGCCGCCCTTCGGGTGAACTTTATGCTAACTTCTGCAGAGGGCTTTTGGGCCTTCGGCCTTTCACCTTTAGTGTCCTATGTACGTAAAAGTTACAAGAATTTATAAATAATAAAATTATTTTATCTTTATTCGACACCTTAATTCGGTATAATCTTTCTTCGTATACGCAACAGATCTCCATAGTTTGTTTACATTTATTTTGCGCGCAATTTTTCTTTTCTTTTAAAATCATCATTCTTTATGATCCCTTCACATACTGTCACTCTTAAAAGATATTAGGAAAAGAAAACAAAAACATGCGTGCTAGAAGAGAAAACATATGAACAACGTACCAAGACCCGCTTAAGTTTTAATTACGGTTTAATTAGACGAAAAGCGAAATTAAATTTAGACCTTTCATAAAGTATTGTTTTTCTTTAAAACTTTCACTCTGTTTGATATTTAAATTTAACTTTAAATGAGTTACTTATTTAATATTTAATCGCGTGTAACTACAGTCGTTACTGCCTGTTACTTCAGGTTGTTTATGATTTGCCGAGATCAAAAAATGGACGGACGGACGGACACACGTACACTGCGCTTTATTTATATAGAAGATGGAACGTCATGTACGTCATGAAAAACAGCTTTGACAAAAAACAAAGACACTTTATTTTTCATGAAATTTCAATGTCAGCAGTTTGCCAGCCTAATGACTTATCTAACTGTTATGGTCCAATATCCTCGCACCATGGTTATGGTCCAAGTTTAAAACCAAGGAAGAACAACACGAACACAAGAGTAGAAAATAACAAAGACATATTACAACAGAAATATAATACAAGAAGTTGAAGGTGTTAGTATTAACTGTCAGTCTGGTTGAGAGTGAACTACTATGTCTTAACTCGTTAGGTCTCGACTCGTTCGTCCCCTCTCTCTCTCTCAGAGAGGCGCAGTATTTATAGAGTCAGGAAGAGTCCATTATCTTTATAGATAAGTTCCCATAACACTAACCTTTACAGCGAGGCGATCCTGAGAGAATTAAAAGTGCAGCCAGGATTTGATATTGGCGGACACAATCTTAACAACATAAGATATGTAGATGACAGTGTTGATAAGAGAGAAAGAAAAGAAACTGCGACAGAAACAAAAGGCGTACTTCGACTTAAAATCAAAAAGAGAGAGTTGACATTTCTGGGACACATCACGAAGAAGGAGGGCTTGGAGAATTTGACACTCACGGGAGATATGGAAGGTAAGAGAGAACATAGCAGCGAATAACTTGCCTAACGAGCTTATATATGGTAGAAGAGGGAGGAGGAGGGAATAGCGAAAAAACAAATCATTACTAAGTGTTACAAAGGATAGGAACTTGTGGAGAGCCATGATCACCCACTTTATGAAGGGACAAGATGCACAGAAGTGGAACAATTTTTATGCAGGGGGGGTTGTTTTTTGGTTGGATGCAACGAAAATTGAACTTATTAAATAAATAAATATTGAATAAATATTGTAAATATTGTGTGTGTGTGTGTGTGTGTGTGAGTGAGAGAGAGAGAGCAAAGTCCACAATGAATCTGTTGAGAAAATCAAAACCCTTACTTGTGCGCAGATGTCTCCCTCTTTCATGGTGATATGCCTCAAGGCACACTGTTATTCATTCTTGTCACCCCTTTTTAGGGGACATCAGATAACACGTGAATTACTGAAATTTTACACGCACACACACACGCACACACACACGCACACTCAATCATACCCAAACCTCCAACCTCCTTACAATAGAAACCAAAAACAAAAATTATTTCTAAACACAAACGCTGTTGATTTCTAAACAAAAGTGCCTACAAGAATAAAAAATATACTTGCGCGTCCGTCTGAATTATTCACATTCGAACTACTATCCTCATTTTTGTTGTTTTTATCACAACTTTTCAGTCGTTGTGCCCTACGACCGTCATCAAGTGTATATCGATCCGTGTAACTTACAGAAAATTTCGAACTAAACTCTTTATTTAATCTACGGGGTTAGATTGTTCTCGTTCCACTGTCCCTGTATAATAATATCTCGTCTAGTTCTTTATTTAGTCCTACTCTGTTATTACTCGCCCCGTTTCCACTGAAGCCAAGTAAACACTACCCGGCCGAAGGATTGAACTCAAAATTATTATACTACCAAATTTACGAACCAAAGGCTTAATCCACTAGGCAATAGCTTATTGGTTTAAAGTTGTTAATTTTGATCGACAATAAAATAAAATTCCGCGTCAACTGCAAAAACGATTAAAAATTCTGGAAGACCTTTATATCAAAGGACTGCATCCCAATATCAATGAAATGTATTTCAATCTAGACGCGCAATTGTTAAATTGTCATTGAACTGTAAGATCATTTTGGCCATGTGATTCTAAAATTTATTCTTGTCATCGCACATGAATCCCCCGTTCATTTCCAAACTTCGGAGTTAACACTAATATATATATATATATATATATATATATATATATATATATATATATATATATATATATATATATATATATTCCCAAGAGAACAGAATCCAGATAGAACTCAATGTCCAGGACAGAGTAAGAATATAATATAAAAGGCTCAAACACTAATATTCCATGGTTATAATTTATTACGATTCCAATGTAATAAATTATAACCATGGAATATTAGTGTTGAGCCTTTTATATATATATATATATATATATATATATATATATACGCATACCCCCCACACACACAGACACAGACAAACTTACAAATATACTTGGCGTAGTGTGGCATTCATCTGATTCCACGCACAAACCATTTCGCTCGTGCACCGTAAATGTAGCCTTGTGTCAGGCAAGCTTAATTCAAGCTTAGTAAATATCTACTTACATATAAATATTACTTCTAACCCCTCCACAAACATACACATAAAGATGATGAATATATATATATATATATATATATATATATATATATATATATATAAGTTACGAGCACAAACACGACATCGGCTTTCATTAATAAGTCATCCTAAATTACCAGTTGACCTCTTACCTCATCAATCAATGCCAAATTCTGCATACACGCACATACACTGTTGCGGGGGGGGGGCTTTACTTCCTTATTAGCTTCCTCCTCCTTAACCTCACCTGTCCACCGAGCACCACACTCGATCCTGACGTCCAAAGGACATTTACTTTAATGAGGTCAGCATTTTTAAATTGATTCGCTACGTCCTGTCTGTCCACGTGACGATTTCTTTATATGCGTTGTTTCATCGACCCATACAACACTACATCGTAAACACCCCCACCAGCAGATTCAGCGTCTGATACGTCGATGTCCTATTTTGTTTTTTGTTAGCCTGCTCAGTGGCTAAGATAGTCTCGTATTTTGGGCCGGCACGAGAAGCCCGTTGCGCTAGCCCAGGTAAAATTCAAGATCTCGGACGCAGGCGGAACGAGGTGAATTGGCGCAACACTTCCTACTCTCGTTTTGGCCTTGGGCAGGACCACGTTAAGCATAGTGAATAAAACATTTCGCTAACCTTCGTTTTCCATGTGACAATCTTTAAATGGGGGCGTGCAGGTAACTGAAAATGGAATTACCGTGCCGAGTTCAAGTTCCAGTCTCGTTTGTTGCACTTTTGAATACCAGTTTTTATTCCGATTTTCGCAATGTAGAACTTCGGTGACATAATGACCACCAACGCCCTGGAACGAGTGGCCTGAACGTTCCATATTCTGACAACTTTAATCCAAGGATCGGTGTATTTCTTAAGCTTGAAATTTCTTTCATCTTTATATTAAGGGAATCAGGAAATTCCAGTCGAATCCATTACATTCACTTACGTGCTAATACCATTGGGAAAGGTATGAATCATCTTCTTCTCACCCCCCAGCTATGGGTAAATAGTAGAACAGACCGGGTTCTATAGCCTTAGATGGCAACTGGTCTACCGCAGAAAGAAATTGCAACCTACTGCAGGAAAAAAAATCTGCCTCGTCAGTTATGTATCGAAAGATACATGATCGCCTAAGCGTGTATCACGAATGGCACATAACTGACTGACCGAATCCCCGTAAAATATATAGACTGCGCCAGCATTGCGTTAAACAGGTATTTTTATTAAAATTTAAATTATGTAATAGTTAATCTCTACGAAACTACTGAAGCCGTCAACATGATGTCGTACCTTAAGCCGAGTTCGAATTCCAGTCGAATCCATTACATTCACTTACGTGCTAATACCCTTGAGAAAGGTATGAATCCTCTTCTTCTCCCTTTAGCTATTGGTAAATAGCAGGACAGACCGGGTTCTATAGCCTTGGATAGCAACTGATCAGAGGGCTGGGTTCGAATTCCAGTCGAATCCATTACATTCACTTACGTGCTAATACCCTTGGGAAAGGCAGGAATCCTCTTCTTCTCCCCCACCCAGCTATGGGTAAAAAGCAGGACAGACCGGGTTCTATAGCCTTGGATAGCATCTGATCGGAGGGCTGAGTTCGATTTCCAGTTGAATCCATTACATTCACTTAGGTGCTAATATCCTTGAGAATGGCAGGAATCCTCTTCTTCTCCCCCACCCAGCTATGGGTAAATAGCAGGACAGACCGGGTTCTATAGCCTTGGAAGCAGCTGATCGGGGGGCTGAGTTTGAATTTCAGTCAGATCCATTACATTCACTTACGTGCTAATACCTTGTGAAAGGTATGAATCTTCTCTCCCAGCAGGACAGATCTTAGATGGCAACTGGTCTACCGCAGAAAGGAATGGCAACCTACTGCGGGTAAAAATCTGCTTCATCAGTCATGTATCTAAAGATACATGATTGCCTAAGCGTACATCACGTATGGTACATAACTGACTGAATCAGGAAAAGCCATATCAATGAGAAGGTACTTTTTATTTCTTTTTTTAACAACGGAGATATCTAGTTTGGTGACCTGAAGGATACGGTCTTTTTGAATGTGGAAATCCAACAAGATCTTGGTTTGGTCGTTTTCGATCACCTTCTCCGTCTTAGTGTCGATACAGTTTCTCGTCGGTTTCAACATTAAAGGACCCAACAAGGATTGACATGTTGTAAAATAAAGCAACCTAGCCACTAAAGGTGCCCCATATAAAATTCGACAATAATAACCCAGCAAGGGTTTAGATGTCACAAAATCAACCAGCCTAATCGTTACTACTGAATAGTGAGTTAGTTCCTCACTGACTGCCTCATACCAAATTCGACATCGAATAGCCCAGTATGTCGGAAAATCAGTACAGGTAACCATCGGGAAATTTCACACTGATAAATATCTTTACGGCATGGGGTAATATAGAACAATTCTACACTATTTACATTATTTGGACTATTGTCCTCATCTTTGTCGCCATATTTATTACAACGTTTCGGCCGTTGTACGCTCCGGTCTTCTTCAGGTAGTCGGAATGTCGAACTGAACCCTTTATTTCGCTCACTAGGGTAGACTGTTCTAGTTCCACGTGCCATGTTTAATGGATGTCAGTTATGAGTTATCTCCTGTTAATTTTTCCCTCTGAAAGTTCTCCACTGCCTTAACCGAAACTTTGTAATAAATATGGCGACAAAGATGAGGACAATAGTCCGAATAATGTAAATAGTGTACATAATACCTCATCTCAGAAATATAGACAGATACAGAACAATTCTAACAATGTACTGCTATAAAAATGATGTGACAGAAAATTCGGTCTGACTGCAGATCTTAGCAATCTCTGCACGGGATCTCTCAACCTACTTCAAACATGTTGGGTAGAAAACTGGCTGGTTACATTCAATGCCTGTAAAACCAAACTGGTTCCATTCCATCACCGCCGATCAGACATCGAACTACCGCCAGTCAAGATGAACAGATGTCCTTTCGAGGAGGCGCCGTGACTTGAGAGCATATTGGGCCTGAGACTCACAGACGACCTCAAGTTAATTCCTTTATATGATCCATCGGTAAAGATGCAGGTAAAATGATTGGCTCCCTGTAACGCTCCAGTAAGTACCTGACTCCTCATGCTATCCTCTACCTTTATAAGAGCCAGACCAGGTCGGAAATGGAGTACTATTGCCATATTTGGACAGGAGCTACTCAGACCTCACTTTCCAGTCTTGATAGATTTCAAAAGCGTCTCCGAGTCTTTCTTGGAGAAGAACTATTATGTACACTCCAATCTCTCTCTCTCTCTCTCTCTCTCTCTCTCTCTCTCTCTCTCACACACACACACACATACACTCACTCACTCACTCATTCACTCACAGAGGAGAGATGTGGCGAGTCTCTCACTGCTCTATCGCTACTACCATAGAAAGTGCTCGAACTAACTGCATCTCCTGATTCCACCATGTCTAACCTTCACGGCTAGGATCTGCCAAGCCACTTACATAGTAACAAACCACCCTCATTCCTCAGTATTCCGTCGGCGAGAACTAAGTTCCACTCAAACAGCTTCTTCTCGCAAACAACTGCCTTATGGAACAGACTCCCAAGAAGATGTTTCCCCGATCACTACAATCTTAAGCTGTTCAAATCTACCGTTATCTTCCCATTCTATCCATATAAACTATCCCTTAACGTAACCCTCTATCTCGAGTGCCTCTGGGCCTTGTACAGAGTGAACCTGCTTTTAAAAAAAGAAAAAAAATTGCAGTTTCTCTTTGGCATATCTGAATTGGCAGCCTCATTGCTCTTGCGTTTTGGGAGCATTATTAAATAAAATGTATGAATTCTTTATTTCTGGGGTTGATGCAAAAAGTAAAATCATGAAAGGCTGAAGAGCAGAAAGAAACGCAATCTTTGTGCAAGGCTGATTTCTGAAATTCAACGCTCTTTAGCAAGCAACGAATGTCAAGCATATATATAAATAGGTTTGGTTTGTTTTACGGCTTTTCAACCTCAGTGTGTTATTTAATGCTGACGAGATTTTTACAATAAATTCGTATGAATAGAATATGTATTCTTTGTAAGAAATCAGTTCTTAGATCAGGTTTCATTTGCCTTATTTTTGTAAAGAACTTTTTTGTCGAGAGTCAAGTGTATTTCTGGTAATATTTTTTTTTCAAAACTGCATTGCTGGTAATAATTATTTTTTTCAAAAAATTTATTGCTGGTAATATTTTTTTCTTCAAAAATGTAATGCGGAAAATAAACTGCCTTCTCATAACGCAGGATTTGTATCTGACGTTTTCGAGCACCACACATCTGACTGTTGAGTCCGACACATGGAGCTGATTGACCTTGGCCCTCATTAAATTTTGGGATGATACGCAGGACATGCTGAACAAACTCGACA